>JAQFZM010000771.1:0-25303 GCA_034695785.1 Galumna obvia | reverse complement strand
AATTACTGAATTTATTGTAAAGTTTGCTATTGAGTCAAGTTTTTATAAATACGTTAATCATTGAAAAACAATTTTGAGCCATTCATAAAGATCTGTCTTAAAATTAATCAGGGTTGGTTCACATTTATTAAAAAACAATAATATAATGCTTAATTAGTCAATGATATGTTAACGTACTTATTATCAAGTACATGTTTACAAGCTTTAATACTAATCATCATAGAGTTTCTGAGGACTCTGGTTATCACTTAATTACATTATTTAATAATTTTGATAAATATTTTTCAATTTTATATAAGACAAATATTAGAGGTTGCTTTGAGTTGTGAATGAATTTTTTGCGCATTTTCTCATTTACAGCTGGGAACTTTTACTGTACTTTCATATCTAAAATAACCTTTAAATCTCGACCCTAAACATTTTCCTAAAATTTTTCATTAGAAAATTACCTCTATATCTATATCATAAAATATCATGAAATCTCTATATCATACTTGGACTGAGAGGACCAATACATAACTTATATAAAACCTCTATAACTAAGAAAGTCGCTTATTTTCTACGATTTATTGGTATTTGGTAAATTATAATAATAAATATATTATATTAAATAGTTTGTTTTTATTTATTTAAAGTTGACTAATGTTGTAAAAATTCCAAAAAATAATTAGGAATTACATTTTTAAAACAAAAATTGTTTAATTTTTGAGAATAAGAGTTGATAGTTTAACAGAGATCAATTTTTAAAAATATATGATTTCACATGTTAAGAAAATTAAAAATATCTGAGATAATCATTAGAATTATATAATTATATCAATTAATAAAAATTCAAGCTTAACTTATTAAAAATTGTAAATATGAGCGAATCAAATAATTGATAATCACATTTATTTAGTCATTCAGATATACCCAAAATCAGTCAATCAATAAATTTCAATAATGTCTCTTATACCTTATTGGTGTCGAGACAACAGGCTTGCAATCTTTGCCCTCCACAAATCACGATCCTCCGCAACAAACTTAAATTGTTAATTATTATTTTATTAAATTAATTATTTTCTCATTAAAACATTGAATAAATGGTAATTCAATCCGACAGTAATTCTTTGCACAATTCTTTCCAATTACTACACAATCATTCAATAATATTTTTTTTAAATAATAGAAATACTTTAAAAGAAAAATATTATTGAATGATTGTGATTAAATATTTTCTTTAAATGAAGCAATAAAACTTTAAAAAGTACATTTTTCAATTGAAACCTTTTTTACCTAATATTCCTTTTGTGAACGTTTAAAGTTGTGAATGAATTTCTTGTGCATCTTCTCATTCACGGCTGGGAACTTCTATTGTTTCTAGTACAAATATCCTATAACTATATGCAATTAAAACTATTTTTTGAAGTAAATATTTTTTCAAATTTTATAAAAAATTACTTTCTCGCAAATAATTTTGGATTCATTTGAGATAAATCAATGAAATTTTGTACATACAGTTATTTCTTAAACGTGTTACAATCGTTTTTCTTACCTAAAATCTAAACAAATTAGAATTTTAAACTTTTTAAAATCCCAAATAGATATCTTTCCTGCCAATATAAATATAATAAAATTTTTTTGTAACTAGTACAATTTTTTGTAATTCAATACAAATAATCAATGTGTATATCTCAGTTTTCAAGCAAGATTCTTGAAATATTATATATTAATATTAATATTTTTATATAATTTGAAAGAGTATAAAAAATAAATTGACAAATGTATTTTGGGTTTTCAATATTTTTCCCAGTAAACGAAAAATTAGCTTTCGTATTTCAAAATTTTTAAAATTCGAATTGATCCTATCAAATGCTTCTTAATCAATTTATGTGAAATAAACTAATTTGTATACAAAAGAAAATAAGTTATAAATGCACAAAAATTCATTAAAATATCTTTATATGTGACAAAATTATTGACGAAAAGTAATTTCCCTTATAATTATATTCTCTCTATTGTTATAATAAAAGCAAAAATTCTTTTGCATCTTTTATAAGAGAAATTACATTTTCGCTAATCAATTTAGAGCCAATTTAATTTTAATATAATCTTAATGGTAAGAAATATACATAGTTGGTATTTAAAGGAAATTTTAAAATTCTAATTCTTTTAGATTTTAGAGAAGAAAAACCACTGTAACACGTTTAATAAATAACTGTATGTTCAATTCATTTATCACAATATATTAATGAGTAAGGAAAGTATTAACGAAAGATTTAAGATAAATAATATCAAATTTTCATTTCATTTTATCAACAAAGTAATTCACCCACTATTATATAATTAACCTCACTGTTTTAAATAAATATAATTTAAGAAATTGACCTTAAAATAATTATAATATTTAACTTTAAATACATAACATTATTAAGATATATATTTTAGTTATAAAATAAATATTAATTTACACATTTTTATATGTTTAACATATTTTTTAGGACAAAATATTTAATATCTTCAGTAGATATACCGTTATAAGACTTCAGTAAATGCAGAGCATTTTAGGGATTATAACGGTAAAAGGATAATAATGGTTAAGTACATAAAACTTAACTATATCAATTTATTTCTGTTATTATATCTTAAACAGAGAAGTAATAATTAATTTTTGACTGTTTTAGTGTTTAAAAATATTTCAAGTTAATTTTTGCTGAATTTAAGTGAATTTGGTATCAAAGGAATTGTAATTTCATTGCATAAAGTATTGCTTTAACTGATTTCAATAATTGAATAGTACTTATTATATTTAGTGGCATTTTAAGTGTGAAACCAATGTTAGGTTTTTAAACACAAGCATTGATAGCACCTAAAAAGTGACATATTTTTACAAATTTTGTAAAGTTTGTAAACGAGGGATAATAATTGTAGTATTTTAGTACTAATTTATATATGAATGGTTTGGTATAGTGAGGGATAATAAGCATTCAATGCTTATAATTGTAGGGATTATAATGAGTTATTTTTAACATTAGATTCTATGAAAATGGTTTTGGTTTTGAAAATTTAGGGATAATATCGGTAAAAGTCTTATAAACGGTAAGTCTTATAATTGTGTATTGACTGTATTTTCAATTCTTAAACTTTATTTGAATTTTTTTGTGAATAAATGTCTGCCACATATGAACCGAAAGCGAATAAATTGTTTTGTTAACGAGTTTTTTAGTTCTGGTGTTTTCTCTTTATTTGAAAATAGTTTTTCGATAATTTAAGATAATTTAGACACAACTCAGAAACAAATGAGTTATATTTAATACCTCTTCTTCTACTATAGTAATGTTAATGTGGGCCATACATACGGTGTCACTCATGCGAGTCCTGTCATCAAATCATTGGCACATATAATGCCTTAAGACTGGAAAATGACGGTATAAATAGTCCAAAAAAGTCTAATTCAAGATCAGAACAAATCTAGAAGTGATTCAGTGCTTACAGTGTTTTTAAATTTGTACTTTGAATTGAAATTTAGTCAAATCATTGGTAAGACTTTTCAATTATTTAAACTTTTCATTTATTTAAGATATGGTTTATTAGACGACGATCTCATCAATAGATCAGTTGATTAAATATCACTAAAAGTTTGATTTGTTTTCTATTAATTGAAGTGTTTGGGGATAAGAATGCAATCAATTGCAGTGAAATTCTTGCGAACGGCGGTAACCATTGCTATGGTTTTGGTGGTTGGAAAAGCTTTTGCTCAAAGTGACAGCACATCATCAAAACAGAGCACATACTCGCCATACAGTTCGCTTATGTATTCGCCCTACAGTTCAATGCTATCATCGATGTATTCGCAATACAGTCCAATGATGGCGGGCTCAATGATGATGCCCTCTTACTACAGCTCATACCCTTATGTACCGATGGCTTCGTCATCATATGGCCATTCGTCGAACTATCATCCATCACAATATATGTCAATGGCTGCCAGTTATCCGCAAAGCACTTATTCACCGATGCCTTATATGTCATATTCCGGTTATTCCCCACTTTCTTCTTATTACGGATAATATTTTCAAAACTATTATTTCATTCATTTTCTCCTAATCTATAACTTATTTTGTGGTAATTCACCGATTAGTTAAGCGAACCCATTGAACACAAAATTGGAATCAAATCCGTTAACTTATGGCTCATTACTCCTCTAATTTCATTTGAAATGCAATAACTCCTCGTCATTGAAACAAATGCTGAAGAATATGGTTTTTTCTCAAAGCCTATGCTTTTTGTCGTTTTTTTGACTCCATTTAAAGAAATTTTTTGTAATTCAATTAAATTTTACTCAAATTATTAATTTATGAAATAATTTTCACATGAATTTAAGTTTTCTTTTTTAATGATTAAATCAGAAAATTATTTATTATCTCTTATTTTAAAGAAAAGAGTTTTTCAATTAAATGATAAAATATTAATTATTTTCATTAACTATGAAATAAATTTTGTACTGAAAATGAATTCAGAGAAATAAATCTAAAACTTATGATTAAAAAAAATTGTGTTTAACTCATTTGTCTTATAATTGAAAACTTCTCCATAAAAAACAGAAACAAATGCCTGAAATATATCTAAGAGTCCGAACCACTTGTCCTGAATGCGTGTCAAACGTCAGACTAAATATTCATTTGGTTTGAACGACATATTTGGCCAACGATTGGATATCAACCAAAATGTGTAACAAATCATTTGAATGCATACAGTTTTAGACATAATTAGATCAAAGCATTTAAATGTTTACTCTTTAGATAATCAATAATTGGTTACTCAATAAACAAAAAAATAGTAAAGCCTTCAATAAATTCTTTGAGTATTTCATAATATAAAACGAATAACTATTCAATTGATGTTTGGAAGCCTTTGAAAGTTAGTTGAGATAAAAACCTATTTTTAACCCAAATTTAATGATTCAGTCAATAATTCTGTTCATTCGAACCATTGGATCATAAGATAAATAATAGACTTTAAAATTCTTAAAAACTGTAAACTCAAACAATTTATAAAACAATAAGAAAACCGGAATTTTTTTTATTCTACGAACATATTTGAGCCGATTTTCAATTTAAAAACTTTATGTCAAAAGAATATTATATATATTTTTGCCAAAAATATAGACTAACTTAAGTGGAAAAGAAGTTTTGCTATTTTTTTTCGCTCCGATTAATAACATTTTATAATGAAATAAATGGCGATATATTCTCGCCTTAATTCAAATTTAAGGTAAAATAGAAATAAAAAAATTGTATTTTTAAACAAAAGATATGTTTTTATTTAATATGAGTTTAAAATGAGTCAAATCTCTTGTTTTATCGTAAATTATTTGAAAATAGTTCGACAAAATTGGGTCAAAATTTAAGTGAAACGAATATTACTTTTTGGTTATTAATGTTTGTATTCCAGTTGTGATCTTAAACTTGAAAAATCAGTGAATCGAATGTACGGTAAATGTCAGACAATAATAATAATGTAATTTAGGCTCTAAATAGAGTTGAATGACTATAATCTTATTATGGATTTTAATTTTATTTTCTGTTATTATATCAATATCTGAAGCGTGAAATGCGAGCAATAAATTAAAATAAATGAATAATTGAAGAATTGGTTCTTAAAAACTTTAGTCGTTTCCGATCTTTTTTCACGAATACATGAGTTTTGCAATAATTGCAAACAAACCAATTAAAAAGTTAACTAAACTAACACATCTAATGAACTTTTTTTGACTAACAAATATTTTTAAAAATATTAGCAGTTTTTTTGTTTAAAAATTATAATATATGTGTTGTTATTGATTCGTATAATCACTTTTTAGGAATGGATGTCAAGTTTTAATGATTACTTTGTATTCAATAACAGAAGTGATGCACTGTTTGTGTGAAGACCTCAATCACAGGATTTAATAGTAATTTGATTATTCATAGAATCATAGTATGAGATAATTCTAGGACTGCACTCAAGGAAATTTCTTTGAAAGTTTCCCATAAATTTTGCTCTTTTTTAGTATTTTGTTGTTTAGGGAAAAAATAAAGTAACCATTTGTCAAAAAATACTAATTATATTTAAAAACAAAATTCAATATTTATGTGGTTTTAAGTTAAATAGACTTTAGATTACATAAAATTTATGACATTATATGAGTTTTTCACAAAAGAAGAACATTTGATGACTTAATTTTCATTTGATTATCATTTAATTGTAATATTCTATTGATTGCTATTCTATTTAATTATTACCAAAAACATTCCAAAAACCTCTTTAATCACTTAAAACTATTTATCATTTTAAAAGTTACTCTTATTTTTTTTATAAAGAAAAAGAGCTTGCCAATAAATTTTATTTAATAATTACAATCAATTTTCAGTGTATTTCTATGTTATAAACTTGTTTTCATAAACATTTTATTCTTATAAGTTATAACTCCTTTTATTAATAAAAATTTATAAAAGTATAATTTGTTTTAAAATCTTATTAATTAATATATTTATGTGATAATCTTGGTAATTTTGATATATATTGCTAATTTATTTAAAATAGTAAAGACTTTAAAATCTGGGATAAATAGTGTTTATCATAACTTATGATTCATAAGATGATATCTAAAACTTAAATATTGAACATTAATGAGGAAATTACTTTACTGTAGAAATTTCCTGAAAGATATCTTAGTTTAAATTTTATTTGAATATAACCTGGGTAATCCCTAACTTATAATAAAATTTTAAAAAGAATTTTATTACTTAACATTAGGAACTGAATGTCAAAACAAAAATAAAATTCACAAATTTTTAATAAACAACGAAATCATTGAAACACTGATTCATTCCCATAGAAATCAAGGCTTTCCATAAAATTCAATACCAGAATATATACAACTATTGATAGTATATTTGATACAATATTATTGTTTAAATTACGAAACAATTTGTCTAAAAAGAGCAGAGAATTGAATATTTTGGCCAAATTTGTGTTAAATCTATTTCAAAATTAGTTCAAAATTAGAGAATGCATTCCTTTGAACTCTTCTTATAAAAAAGAGATGATTTTTTTAAATGATTGTTAAAATATTCTTTATATTGTTTAACAATAAAAGTCTGTCAGTTGAGTGATTAGAGATAAACAAAACTACTGATAGTATACATACTATTATATACAACACTTTAATGTTAATGAATAAAAGAATTGAAAAAATTAGAAAACATTAGAATTGATTATCGATGAGAAATGAAAGAGTGATGAAAGAGTTGTTTGTCTGTTAAATAAAAAACAATTTGTTTAAACAGTAAAAAGCATTTATAGCTCAGAATTTAATCAAAGATTCAATGAAAAGTTTATTTAATTATTTGTAGATTTTGGCAGTTTTTCATATTTTATGTGAAAACCTTTTGATATAAGTTTTTTTTCCTTTACTTTACTGTCAAACAGAAGAAAGACTTTTCTGAATATAAATTTGTGTTTAAAAGTAATTATTTTTGTTATTTTCTTCAGCAAAAAATGAGTTCAATTGCAAGTCTTGTATTGAATTTAAGCATTTGTTTGCGTGAGATTTAAGATAATCTTAAAGTTGAATACAATGGAATTGCTTTGACTTAAAGAAAGTTATGATTTTCTTATTAAATAAAAGCAATCAATAAAAGCGGTCTATTATTCAGTCCATAAAAATGAAGTTCAATAGTTTCCAGAAATAGATTATAAAATAATAAACTCATATTAATAATAATGAACTAGGTAATTTTTCATTCATTGAATAAAATTTAGAGACAACGAGTTTGTCATAAATAAAGCCTTTTTATGTAAAATAAAGTCCGTGTAATTCAAGGGAATTTGTCGGATCAATTGCTGGAATCTTTTAGCATTAAAAATGCAAATTTTATTCATTAGTATTCAAAGTATTCTTGACATCAATTAAGCAAAAGTTATTAACACTTAATTTGTTTAAATCTTTAATGTTTTCGCTTCAATGAAATAATTGTCTTAAAATAAATCAATTAATTAATCAAATAAAATGAAAATAATTTAATTATTCTTTAAATTAATTGATTTTTTCTAAATATAGTGAAGAATTGGATCATTTAATTGGAAATTAAATGGAAAGCATTGAAAATATGTTCGGATGATATAAAAGCAGAATAAAAGAAATGTAAGACTCATTTTGTCAAAAGTGAACTCAAATAGTGTTTAATATAAAAAATGCACTTCAATTGTGTTGTAATAATGAAACCTTTATTTTTACTAATTTTAGTGTACTTAACCTTGAATATTTTGCAAACAGAAGCAAGCAGAGGTGGTAATAACAACGTGATTGTAATGAGTGGTAAATTTTTTGGTGGTAAAGAGGGTGAATTTCATATGCTTTTGAGAGCGGGAACTAATTCTGGCAAAAGGTATGATTAATTCTATTTTAATATTAAATCTGTTTTTAAATATTAATTTAATATATTATTCTTTTCTTATATAAAGATATGGTTCAGAAGATGTGATAGTAATTGGAAAGTAATTCATCTCTTAATCGCATTAAAAAACATATAATCATTGAAATCATAAGAAATTGAAATACCATTTGGTGTTAGAATACCTCTAATTTAAGAAAAGAAATAAAATGAGATTAAAATAATTTAATTTCTTTTTCTGTGAAATTCAGAATAATTTAATCAAATTTTCTGTCCATAAATACATTTAAAAGTCCATTGATTTTAGAAAATGTAAAATCAGTTTTCATTTGTAAAACATTTTTCGAATAAATTCATTGAAAAAAAGTCTGAAATTTATTTATTTGTTATTTTAGTAAAAAAAATTTTGAAAATCAATTTTTTTATTCGGAATAAAAGATTGGCTTAAAATCTAATTATAGTCTTTACTATGAAATCAAATAAAAAGTTGTTAATTCAAAAATATATAAGTGTAAAGAAGTGGCAAAAATCGAGCTTACTCTGAGCTGGTACTTTTTACTTCTTTTCATTGGGAATTAAACTTTTTGTATACATTTATCAATGAACGCACCGGTGATTATCGAATTCATTGTACTTTCATTTGTAATATATTTAAGAGTTTTATAGAAACAAATTTATTGTCACAACTTTTTAAAAGTCGACAGAAAATTAATTTTGAAAGAAATGAAACAAATTTTAGTGAATTTCTTCATATTTTTAATTCTAATCGAATTAATATCAAAAGTTGAGGCCTTTTGGAATCTAAACGATGTGATCGAAGCACCCGATGACGAACACCTGACGGCAGTCCCTACTATTCTAAAGAATAAATTAATTGTAGCGCCTCTTCCTCTGTTCCCTGTGTTGAACCCTACAACTGCGACCACAACTCCTGTTCTGAGCCCTGCAGCTCTTCTTAGAGCACTTCTGACTAATCAACTGCCACTTCCACCACTACCGACTGTTATTGGAAACTTTGGTGGCGGGTATGTTATCCATAATAATTTAGTAAATTTTAATAAAACGCTTTTAATGTTTAGTTTATTGCCTAATCTACAACTTATATTGGGTGGATGACCATAACACCACACCTTACTATGAAATTCCATAAACTAATTGTAAAATAGAATATATTTTTTAATATTTTAAATATATTAACAGTTTTTAACATTTTATTAGTAAAAGTTTGTATAAATAAAAGTTAACTAAAACTCTAATATAAGGTTTTGTTGTAAATGAAATCATTCAAAGTTTTGAAACAATTTTGAATTTTACTAATTTATTGAGAAAAAGTTCCTAATTAGAATTATCCAAACCTGGATTTCTCTGAGCTTGTTCAGTTTTCTCAGTGAAATGAAGAGATTTTCTTTTTTTCATGACACTGGGGATATCCTTCCATTTGAGCCCTCGCGTCCCTTTTGGTATTATTACTTCGACTCGTTTGTTGTACTGACGGCTAATTAATTTGCTATTAAAATGTTTATTAAATTAATATCAAAACAAATCTAAGTATTGATTACATCTTTGAGATGTCACCGGTAATGTTGTAACGGTCTTTGTTGTAACCTTCTATCCATTTCTCTAATTGTTTCTTCCAATCAGAGGAAGGATTGGGTTCTCCAATAACTTTAATGATATCTAAGTTTTAAAGAATCAAAACTTAATTTAAAGAAGAAAAGCAATCGATAGAAACCTCCGCTATAAAGGGTTGAGTCACGAATCGGAGCGTCGATTCTTTCCAATGAAACTCTACATTCTTTGATTTGTATGCCGTCCTCATTCATTGACTCTTCACTTGACTCTTCACTCGACTCTTCACTCGACTCTTCACTCGATTCTTCATTCGACTCTTCACTCGATTCTTCACTCGACTCTTCACTCGACACATCACTCGACACATTAACCATCGAATCACAAGAAATCGGTTCATCAATGGACACATTAATGAAATCACGACAAATGGGTTCTTCAATCGTAAACTCTTGTTCACTGATCGAATCTTCACTCATTAACTCTTCATTTATAAACCTATCACTCCTATCGATCCTATACTCTTCAGTCATCGAATTATCACTCATTGAGTCTTCACTCATCAATTCATCCCTCGAGTGAATCATATCTTCAAAAGGTTTAATATCTTTTGACATTTTTGCCAAAACAATAACTAATTTGTTTACGAATAATAAGAAACGAAGACTTTTACGGAAATGATATTCAAAAAAGTGATGAATCAGTAAATGAATCGAATTTCGTTAAAAATAGGGAATAAATCCAAATATATTGTAAGTCACGAACCGTTCAAACCTTTTATTGTTCGACATTCCATTTGAATCGAAAGCATTGAAACACAGGAAAGAGCGAGGAGTCAACTATCGGCTCATTTATTATTATTATTAATTGACAGAAGAGTTATTGATTAGTAAATCAATTGAGTGATTAATAAATCAATTGATTGATTAGTCAAAGAATTAGAAAACATTTGAATGAAATTTGATTAAAATTTTATTTGATTTGAAATATTCTAAAAATAATTTTTGACATATTTTTGAATTTTAATAAAACATTTTAAATGATAACATAATTTGATGAATAAATACCACTTAATTCAGACTAAAATCGATTAAAAAATACTAATTAATTGATTAATGAAATGAATAATAGATTGAAAAAACCATTAAAGGGTTAGTTTTAAAACCAAATGATTATTCAAATAAATTCAAATCCAAATCAATTCAGAAAAAATTCACTAATTTTTAAGACTATATTATGATTATTAGCAAACATTAACTAAATTTTAGAAATTCAGTTATTCGGCACAAACTCTTCCAAAATTGAAAAAACAAATAATACTCTGAATCGGAAAACAACCGATTAATAAGTTTTTTAAATTAAAACATAATTAGAAAATAATCAATAGTTAGTAAAAATGCCAATAAATTTCAAAATAAATATATTCTTATCTATAAAAAGATAATAACTTCTAATAAATCGATATTAAGTTAATTAGAAAAACTATTTATTATATACGGTTTTCCCGCGTTTTATCACTCATTAGACACAGATTTAATGATCGGATAATGAATTTATTGTTAATTATTCTCTTAATTAACATTATTTCCAATATTAAGCCATTTGTTAATATCGAGTATAAAACTGATTTAACCCATGAGTCATAAATAGCGGAAAAACGGTATAAATTTGAGAAGAAATTCTGATTAAAAACACAAATTAATAGCAGGTTTTGCTTCACAATCAATGAATAAATAATTCAAATATTAGTTTAAAAAGTTATGAAACAAAATTATGAATTCATTGTAAACACAAAACATTGAATGAAGAGATTCTTAGATAAAATAAAGTTCAGATCAAATTTGATTTATATATTTGTCTTTTGTTTTTTGTGCAGATTTTTGTTGAGAAACAAATTAATTTCAAATGAAGACCAAAATAAATGAAACATAAATTTGACTAAAATCTCAAACAGGAATGTAATGATTGTAAGCGTCGACACAATTCTTATACTAATATCTGAAATATAAGCAAAAATCGATAAATAAGTGACCATTTATTTAATGATTTAATTCCATCTAAAGAAAAGTTATTATATATGAAAGACGAGAAGAAACTAATTTTCAGAATCATTTCAGACAAACCTATAATACTGAGGTTTAAAAGGACCCGTTTTTTGAAGGCCCATATAATCAGCTTGCTCGTCTGTTAACTCGGTTAAATGAGCGTCAAAAGTAGGCAAATGAAGACTCGCAACGTATTCATCTTAAATCAAATATTATTTTTATTACCATTTATTCGACAAAACATATAAATGTATTGAATACCCATTTTCTTCGGTAAGAGATAGACATCAGATTTATATCTTCCGGGCGGGGCGTTAAACATCTCGATTAATGCAAGAGCCTGAGTTGTGGCAGTGATTGAGACTACAAAAGAAGGAATTGCTGAACAGCTCAGGTTAACTAATCGGCCCTAAAATAATAGAATTAAATAATAGAATTGTTTTATAGAATATTTTTGTTTTACTTCAGCCAAAAGTGTGATTCTTTTGCCGTCGGGCCATACAATTGTATCGACTTGTGATCTGACCTTTTCCCAGGTCAAATCAGGTGTTCGAAGACTTTGCTATTTATTTCAATGATTTCAATGAAAACTGTAGTCAATAAGAATATGATGACTCACGACATCGATTTCCGTGTTTGAGTGTCCCATATTACAAATGATTGTCCCGCTTTTCATTTTGTCCATATGTTCTCTGGTCACTATATCTTTGTTTCCGGTGGCGGTTATCACCAAATCGACGAAACGAATCACATCATTGATTGTCACAACTTTAAAGCCATCCATACTTTTAATAAAATAAGAGATCAAACAAATGTATGGACAGAACTAAAAGATGATTACCAGCACTGGAGAGCACAAATTGGATCAATTTCTGTTACATAAACAATAGCTCCAACTCCTTTGAGAGCGGCAGCACATCCTTTGCCTACTTCTCCGTATCCACAAATTAGAATTTGTTTTCCGCCGAGCATTACATCTGTAGTTCTCTTAAGTCTAAATCAAATAAAGAAAATAATATTTTGTTTTATTTCATTCTCTAATATAAATCAATTAGTGTTTCGATTAAATTATAGATTCAAATATTTTATATAAATAATTAATTTAAAGTAATTTTATTTATTTATTTGCATATTATTCTGATCTAAAATTATACTTAAAAGAAATATCTGTTTAATATTCATTAGAAGTTATTTGGAGACACTTTAGTTGATATTCAAGTCTTGCGTCGGAATTCAATAATCAGTTCAGTGAATGGAAAGGAAATATTGGTTATAATGAGAGCACTTTAACTACAATTCTAGAACTTCACTAAAATTTAGTGATTTTATGTTATCTTATGTGAGGGGAAGGGAATACTAACGCATCAACGATGGTCTCACGGGGACAGTACAGATTGTCGAACTTAGTTTTGGTCACCGAATCATTCACATTCATTGCAGGTAAAGTTAGTTTTCCCGTTTTTGACAATTGGTAGAGTCGATGAACACCGGTAACGCTTTCTTCAACAATACCTTTAATGAGGTTACAAATGGCAGGGTACTTCTTCATCAATAAATGGGTGGCGTCTCCCCCGTCATCCAGAATCTAATAATACAAATCAATTAAGTGAACCAAATAAGGGATTTGCGGACCATATTTGGCTGCCACGACTCCTTGTTTATGCATTGGTCGATACACCACCAGAAGTCCTGTTCTGACTCTCCCTTCCACGCGAATATAGGAATACCTGAATTAATGAGTTAGTTATTGACCGGCCAATAAATTCGATAAAAAGATGAGTCCATTGAAAGGAAAGTTATTTTTTATATCTCTATTTCTGATGTGAAGTTTCCTTTGAATTAAATATTTCCGAAATACTGAATAAGTTTCACAAATGGATTAAGTTTTGTTCATTTTATGGCCTAACAATTGCCTTAAAGACATGAATAGCGTTTAAGTGTATATTTATTAACATTTTTTATTTTATCGTCACATAAATTGTATAATATTTTACTCTTTATGTCATTAAAATTGTCAAAAGTCTAAATACCATAAAATTTAATCTTTTGTTTCGCTATAAAAACCATTAAATGATCGATAAGTTTAGGTAAAAAACAGTAACTAATAGAGAGATCCAGAGATCAAAAGCTAAAGTAAAAGCTATACTCAATTAAATGCTAAATAAAGTACTACCTTTTCAAAACACATAAATGACAAGAACAGAAGGATTTCCCTTTCAGGCTCTTCCCACCGCTTTTCCTATAAATTAATAGATTGTTGAAAACCGTTAGAGAGATCTAACCATTGATATTACATTAGTTATATTATTAGGTACTCGAAATAATCAGGAATATTCATCATTACTAAAAGAGATAGATGTAAACTCATCCCAAACACACAGATATTGTTCAAAAACAGCACTCAATTCATTTAATGATTGTTAGAATTCAATAGAAATTGTTTTCGACAAATTTCAAAGAACACTACTTTTACTTCCATTAGTCAAACGTTAAGAGTATATAATTTCATACAAAAAGGAAGACACGGATGAACCCTAAAATCAATAACAAGATAACATGAAATTTGATCCATCTATTTATCTCAATTATTTTAAATTATTATATAATTAAATAAATTATGACTAAAATTAGTTATTTTTGGGAAAAATAAGCAAATTCTGTGCCCGAAATTGGGTCAAGTGATGAAAAAAAGAGGTTTTCAGTAGTTTATCGATTGACACTATTTCGGAAACACTATTCTATTGGAAAAACTTCACAAATGAAATAAATAAAATTAAATTTAGCTAATGATTGAACTAGACACAATTGCATACAATTCAACACAAATTGAATAAATTAAAGTGATTACCATTTTCTGCGAGCGCTGCCGCTATTGTGTTCTATAAATACAAATGTCATAAATATTTAATAATTAAGTGATTTTATGAACAATACGTATATATTATTAAAGAACTCATATTTTATTTGAACTGAGACTCAGTGCATAAAAAGGCAAATGGAAGGCATAAAAAGGGTTTCGCCTAAAAACTCCATAAAATAAATGATAGCTATTTTCAAGATTAATAAAAATTAATCCCTTACATCACACGAATGGCAGGGATGTCCACAGGGACGGCCAGGGGCTAATACTCGACATTACTCTTATTCTAATCAATATATTACTTAATATTCTGTTCTTATTTCCAAGATTTATTTGATAACCTTTTTTTTGAGTTCTTTGACGGGGAATAAGATTAATGTAAATCTCGAAAAATCGATATATTATTAACTTTTGACTCAAGGATTTCCATTTCTTTTTTTTTGTTTCCATCGAAAAGGTTTTACTCAAAACTTATTCAAATAAGAAATCACTAAAAGGCATAAAACGAATCTAAAAGAAGAAAACGATCTCTTTTTGAAGCGAATATGATTTATAAGCATTTAATTATGCATTTCCTCTTTGGATGACTAAACTTATTGGTTATCACCACTCTATTGATGAAAACCACTTATTCCTAAAGTTTTCATTCAATTATTTTTTTTAAATTTTAGGAATGAATTAAATTAAATAAAAATCTTTTCAGTTGAGAACTAAAGACTTTAAGTGAAAAATTATTTGTATTATAGTATTAATACTCAAGAAATGTAAGTATTCTTAAAAATACTTTTAACTGAGAGCTTGATTTATAACAAAATCGATTTTTCAGGAAAGATATGCTTCAAATCAATAATCTTTTCATTTCATTGAATGCATTCTTCACTTCATATTTAATATGAATTCAATAAAAATAATCACAAAAAAAAAGTTAAAGAAAAATATCGAGAAGTAGTTCCAATTGTTAGAGACATACCTGAGTTGAATATATATTACAGGCAGACCAGCGCACAGTCGCCCCTAAGGCCACTAAAGTTTCGATGAGAACCTATTCAGTCAAGAATACAAACAAATTAACGAAATGAAAAAAAATAAAAGTAATTTCAAGTCTTTTTTAAATAATCAAATGCTGTGCTCACAAACTTATATAGGCTTAAACTTAATCCCTGGTTATGCAATAGTATGCTTAGTATAGATGTACCCTTGGTTTAGAATTTTATGCTTTATTTGTTTATACAAAATTCGATTCGCTTCATATGAACTGATTATAAAAATGTATTTTCTTTGTAACTGATATTTAAAAATATGATTAAATTTTTATTTTGTGTTTTCAATAACTGGTATTTGATTTTCGATACTCAAGTCATTCATCTATAGATTATATAACAAAATATATTTTGAGAGCAAAAAATCTTTAGACAAATACACTGAAAAACTTCAATCGATAATATGTTTTCAGTTCACAAATTCTTAAACGGGAATTGTTTGAGGCTTTGAATTTCATTATTAGTGGAAAAATACAGATCTCTATAGCATTCAAAGAGGAATAGTTGTCAGTCCGACTAAATTGAAGATAAAATTGTTAGGAATTGAATAAAATCCAATGAAAGGCCAATGGTTTCAATACTAATGTATAGAAATGTATAACAACTTTCTTTAGTAAAGGAAAGACTATAATATCTTTTGCTTTGAAAGAAGAGCACAAAATAAGAATAAAACTAAATATGTTTGCGATCATAAAACTAAACATAGAATACAAAAAAAGTGTTCAAAATTTGTTTCTAAATAAAAATTTGTTGTCATATAATCAGAAAATAGAAAACAATTTATTAGACAATAATAATAATAATTTGCAATTAAATGTCAAAATTGAGGAATGGAGTGATACGTACGGCTGACTGGGCATTTATGTGAGTGCAGCCAATTATTTTGGCACCTTTTAGGGGTTTGTCATCACTGGCACGCAAACGGAGTGCCATTATTCCCGGCATTTCTAACGGAATATAAAAAACACATCAAATGTTGAGAACCGAAACATTATTTTATTAATTCTAAGTCTAATACTATTTATATATTTATTCACATTTTTCACTAAAACTTCATATAAAGCGCAATAAAATTATATAATAATCACTAATAAATTATTAGTAATAATCGTAACAACAGTTTTAATGTCTGTTTAATGCAATTCAGCAAAAAATGAGTGTTTAATACATACCGACTTCGGCGACAGTGATTTCTCTCCGACCAAATGATGAATGACTCAGATTTTTAACACAAAAGTCTGAAAATCCTTTAGTTGTCGTCTGTTTCTTCTCTCGAGGAGAAACTCCCGAATCATTTTCGTCATCAGAAGAGGATTCGGTATATGAAGAGGTGGATGACTGTGAAGTCGACGAATTACGTCTGGAGCGGACTGAAGACTGTAATCGCTCAGAGAATCTGCCGATAGGAAGACTCATTCGTCGCTTCTGACGGTCTTTAAAACCGGCGAATTGAACCAACGATTCGCGGACCTGACGGGTGATCAACAAACCATTAATAAATGACATTTGCATTAATAACGCATTCATTGCATTCTAACTGATCTAATGATTAGTTTGAGACCACCGCTGACAACATCTAACAACTATGGACTATAAATGCGGCTAAACTACAGCCAATTGAGGCCATGAAAAGGCATCAAAAGGTGAATTAAGTCGAACACCATTATATCGTTTGACTCAACGAAGACACCAATACTTGTCATTTGCAGAAACACTGATAACACACATTAAGAGTAAAAAAGTGGAAATTGTTAGCAATCAAATGAAAATATAGTAAAAGTAAAAACGAGAAAAACAGTAGATTTGCCTCAATTGAGATCAAATGAGACCAAAAGAATCGATACAATTATCTAATTCTTAGCGTTTTTAGTGTTATCTGTCTTAAAGTGTAGAAACTATTCGTTTAATATAATTCTATATATTATACAAACACTTAATGTTTGTTAAAGCGTTCACTGACTGACAGAAAGACACAAATATTGAAAACATTTATCAGGAAATTAAAAGTTTAAGAAATATGAGACACATTTATGAGACATCACTATATGGGAGGTATGGGAGGGGCCGTCACTTGCCGTCAGTCCCAACACTTTGACAAAAGACAAACAATCCGTTATTAAATGGTATTCGACTTAACGTTTCAAAATAATTATAAATCAATTAATTAAGTGAACATTAATTACATTAATCATTAGAGAGGAGTATATTCTGAGCAATAAATAGACAGGAAATCGAGAAAATTGAGGACAAATAGTATTATATTTAATAAAAGATAGGATTCGTTGTAAGAATTGATTCGTAAAATAAACGGGACTTTAATTACAATACATAAACAGTCAGTGGAAACGTCTCACTAATTATCGGTCAATACTTCCGACAGTATCGACAAACAGACACCAAATGGCCATTCAATCAGTGCAGTCAAACAAATTGTGAGCCAAACATTTTACCAACACTTTTACTCAAAGTTTCAATTTTGAAATCACTTCGCGTTTTACTACATCTACTCAAACACCGTTTTTGCCATCCCTTACATCAGAGACATCTATAGGACTTACCCTTAAACCATATATCTATAGACTTTTCGTTTGTCAGACCCCCACAAATGGCTACAAATGTTTCTCATAAACTGTACAAAACAGACATAAATCACGAGTTCATCAATTGATTGAACTCATAAATAATGTTTTAAATGAAACACTTTTTATACTCGAAATGCGATATAACTAATGAAAGGGTTGACTAAATTGTTGCCCATTTTTCTTATAATTTATTGATAAATTTGTTTCCATATTTGACGTCAAACTTCACCCGTTTTGATGCTGTCCTCAATTGGCGAATGAGCACAACCTGAAACAGAATCAGCGCATTTGCACTTCTGTACAGTTATGCCATCAGTTTTATTGATACTTTTGAGGTAAAGTCACTCGATTTGTCTTCGGGTAAACTCTTTGAGAGGAAGAGTCACATAAACTGATTCATTGGCGCAACTCTTTTGCTTTTTTTAAGTGATGTCGTCAGTAGTCCCCATCCGGTGCCACACTTTTCAAGCATTTGAGGGCATATCTCAACAAACTTTTGTCGATACCATAGAAACCGAGTTTTTAATCTTTTAAAGTAAATCTTTAAGGAAATCAATTTTTGCCTCAAATGTTTCCCATTTCTCTTAAATTGAAATTGGATCACCTTTTACACACTTTGTACACATCTTGTACACTTGTACACTTGTACACTCTAAAGTTTACACAATTTTGATACACTTTTATAAAAAGTGGAATAATTGGAACTCTTCCTATACTTCTATACTTCTATACTCATATACTTTACTTCTTGACTCAAGTGATTCAATTTGAGTTCATTTTTGTTCGCATTTCTATGAATTAATCGTTTGTAAAGATTTTAAGATCTATTCATCACTTAATTTAATTTAGTTTTAATGAGAATTATATATAAATTTAAATATAAATAAATATATTTTTGAGTATAGAATGAATCAATTATTTGATAAAATATTGTGTTTTGACAGATGTTTGTCGTCTCTAAAAATAACATTTTATGGTTTCATTCAATTCTTGAATTTCATTCAATCTGTGATTCATTGAATCTAAGGTTAATAATAAAAGTTTGGGTAAATGTTAGTCAACATAAGTGAATGTTAGTGAATGTCATCAATTTATTTCATTTTTATCTCTTATATCACGACTTTTCCATTCAAACGAAATAAAAACAAAATTTGATTAAATAACCTTGTTCAATTTGTAAGTGGTGTGCACTCAAAGAGTTGCAATATTTACTCACCCAATAGTCTGAATGCATTCAGACGTTTGATTGAGTGGTCATTGAATCGTTGTCATTGCATTGGACACAACACTCGAGTTTAGTCGAAAGCCATTCCCAAAAGTATGAAAACAAATAAATGATTAGAACCACAAAACCGATTGTCATGAATTCATAGGCCATATGTATATCGTTCTCATAAATTGATGGATCCTTTATATTGGAATTCTTATCAATGGTTTGTTTAGAGGATAACATTATTAGAATTCACAGGAATTGAAAACAATTTCGAACCAAAATTTCTGGAGAACTGACTCCTACTGAACAACACTTTTAAGAACTACTGAAGAACACAATAACTTCTTAAAGTTATTAATAATTAAACTTAAGGTTAATTTTTTTTTGCTCAGAGCTATAACTAAACATAAATTATCTTAAATTAGTAGTAAATCACAGGAAATGTTATAATTTTTCTCTTTTTGTAATCTATTTGTGTCTGTAATTCAATTGAGAAAAGAATTGCGTTAAATATTTTTGTTTATAACTATTATATACAACATATCATTAACTAATTCTTTGTAAATAAATCTCTTTTTTTTATTTTCTTATTTTTTTTGAATCAATTCATTGTATGATCGATGAAATTTTGTAACACTAAATGGATTTTTTGATTTCCCCTTTTGTTTGAAAAATACTTGTTATCGATAAAATGTTCGTTAATTCTAGTTAATGATCACGCACATTTAATTCTTTTGACAAATTTAACATTTGAATCGTTAAAAGACAAAAGCATTAAATGATAATACCTTTAAAGGCATTGATTTATTTGGTTGCCATCGGAAATGGCATTCATCTGATCCTTTGGTCTATTTTGGAGGTCTGGATATTAGCCGGACTATTTTTAGCTCTTAAAGATCAGAGCAATCCCTGGGTTTATGTGGAGTGTAATCCAATCACTTTTTACATTATATTAATCAAATTTTTTGGTATTTGTGGCGCTTATTATTATAACTATATGTTTATTGTGGTTCACATAATGCTGAGCACTATTTATATGTTATCCATTGCTCTCTCATTAATACATTTAAGTTTATTTGGTAATGTATCTTGCTTGTTTTCATTAATTCTAATATTATATTCTATCCAAAGCTGCAGCCGATAGTGTTAAACCAAATGCTTTGCAAAAAGTGCTTTCAGTGATTTATCACCTTAGTAATTTCGCTTTGTTGATCTTATCTCTTTTACTGTTCCTCAGTTTGAGAGCCATTTACGCGACAAATGTAATTGAAAACTCCGAGGAATCGGAAGAGTTACCAGACTTAAGTTCTACCAGTAATGAAACAAAAACTCCAAATAATCCACTCTTCAAGAGATTAATTCCCAAATGAGACCAAAACAAGAAATGCTTTAAAATAAGACTAAAAATAATATTTTAATTTTTAAATATTAAATAAATTTCTAAATTATTCGATACATTGGATGTCATATAAAATAAAAAATAGGTTTAAAAATTGCAAAACTCTTTTCTAAAACGGATTATTAGTTTTAAATATTATTTAATTAATATTAAAAATAATGTAAAAGAATTGGTTTTATATGAAATCCTAAAAAACCTAATTTAATTGGAATAATAATAATAATTTGTTTAAATGATTTAAACTTAAATGAATGAGTAATCATTATTTTGATGAGTTTATCAGTCGAAGTGTCACTTGAATTAAGTGCTTTCATGTTATGCTTTTGTGAATTTTTGTGAAACTTATATAACATAAGTTAAGTTTTAATCAAAATTTACACAAAAGAGTAGACCTATCAATCATTTGGAAAAAAATTAGATTATCACAATTATTACCTTGTATATAATATATATAAGTTCATATTTGTTTATATAATTAATTTGTGCTAAAATTTTTCGATAGGATTTGTGTCTTTCCGATCGATTTTGTTATGATTTTCATCCAAAGGTTTTGATGTTAAAGATTGCAAAGAGTTAAGAATGAGATAAATCATTGCAATGTAAGAGATGACACTAATTCCAATTAGAAATGCATTGAAGTATATCAGAACCATTGGTTTACTTTGAATAAAAGGACCGATTATTATGGGAGAAGTGGTCGAAACAACTCCGACAGAAAAGATGAGAATTGAGCCAATTTTTTCTGTTATCACTAAATATTGATCGATGAATGACAGCATTAAAGCCCACATCGCCGACAAACCAATACCTTTGAACATAACTTTTGGTGAGATTTTTCTCATTTTATTAGTGAAGTTAAAGACTCACCGATTAGTATATTTCCAATAAATATAAGTAATATAGAATTCTGTGCGAATAACAGAATAATAATTGCAGACAAAATTATGCAAAAGTGATATGTAATCATAGTTTCAGGTTTTAATCGGATGGCAATGAATATAGAGATACCGCGACCTAATGTGAAACACGAAGCCATCACTGATAAGATTAGGGCTGCCTTTGGGGCGCAAAGTCTTAATGGTATGTATTGATTGAAGGTTGAAGAGAACTGGAACTGACAGTTCTCGATAGCTGTAAACGATGCAAAACATATCGCACAGAACAAGACTATTGTCTTGAGTGGAGCGCCTGACTCTTTGCTTAATTTAATTCTTCTGTTCTTAATTTGATTCTCCTTTTCTTCACTATATTCAGGTTTTTCGTATTTTCTGATGCAATACATGATAGCCATAAACATTGCACCCAATAGTTGTGTTCCACCAATTATTGCAAACGGAGTACTCAATAGAGATGCCGATGTTTTTCGTTGAACTTCACCTTCACTTTGGTTATCACTATTCACGGAGTCTCCAACAATGAATGGTTTATCAATCAATGGTCCGATAATACTCCCGATTCCAAATGCAAACTGAGATAATTGAAGAATAGGTCCGCTATAGTGCTGCCACATTTCAATGATCCAAACATTGAATGTGCTGTCCCACGAGCCGCCACCAATTCCTATAATAAAACCACAGACATAGAGGACATATAGGGAGGCGTGAGGTATCATCACAAATGATATGCCTAAAGATGTTAACAGACATATAGTCCTTATTTGTCGATCAATTTTCTTATAAATAAAACCGCCTTTTGTTGAAAGAAAACATAAAAATCAATAAAATAATGAGAAATACTTACAAAGAGAGCCCACAATATATCCGATTGAATTAATTGAGTTATAGTAGAAGACAACTCTCATATCATTTTGTTTATATATATTCTTGAGATCTACCAGACAGGGACCAACTGATGTACAGGTGATACCAAAAGCCAATTGAATATAACACATGATAACTGTGTAGACTATTTTATGCCAGTCATGTCTTAAATTTATAGAACGGAATATTTCACGAATCGCTTCAAATCCACCGATTGTTGCCGTCATTGCTATCAAACTTTACTTAAACCGATGTTTTCACCGATCAATTAACTACTAAAACAAAAGTTTAAAAAATTAACAAAATTTTAGTAAATATTTAATAACTGATAAAAAGATGTCTAAAAAGAAATGATTAAAAGTTTGTTATATTTATCTCAACATAAGATTATATTAGATATTAAGAAACATTTTTAAACTTTCATTTTCGTGACTAAAATGATTTGTCACCTCTTAATGTTGCAAAAGAGTTGTTTTATGATCTTCTACTGATATTGTACTTATATTGTACTTATATTGTACTTGCTAGAATCTGTCAAACAATTATTTATATTAAAAATTGTGAAATTATTGAAATCATTTGCTTAGAGTTCACATTCAAAGGTTATTCATTTATAAACTTTTAATATTTTTATGAGAACCACATTTTGTCTTTAAAGTGTTTAATTGGCATAAAATGATTGGCACAACATTTGCACCTCTTTTGAAATCATTAGTTTTTGGAATCAACTCTCCATTTAATCGAATCCAATTGTACTAATTCCATATCCTTGCAAATTAGATCTCATTCTTTATAGAATATAATTAAATTCCCAAAAGAATTTCAGAGAAAGAATTTGCAGAGAAATCACAACTAATTTGATTCTAAACGTATTCGTTAGGTCTTAGTTGTAGTGCTTTTGTATTTCATGATGAATAATGTTATGACAAATATTTTGGACGAACTCCACCTTCAATAATACTAGAATCTTGTAATCCTTGCATGTCTATTCATAATTAAGTGCCAAGTTATAATATTTTGGAAACCAATATATAATTTTCCGAAAAGATTTTGAATTAAAAAAAAGCGTATAAATACAATAATTTCTCGATTTAAGCCAATTTTTGGTACCTCAAAATTTTTACTTTAAATCGAATTTAGCCTAAATAGTGAAATAAATCGAGAAATTATTGTATACCACTAATATTCTGTATATTTACAATAACTTATTTCTTTATAAATGCTCTTAGTAATTTGATTTATAAAAATTAATATTATTTTATTGAATTTTTTGTTTTTACTAATTAGAATTTGGTGAAATGTTCTAGAACTTTTTAGATAATAGGTTAATTGCTTATCATAAACAGTTTGTCCTATAAAAAAGATAATACTATTTGTGGTCAATTGTGTAACTCATTTACTAAACAATCAAAGAATTGATAAATTTTGTTCATTTTTAAAAGAAAATCACTTACTATTATTAATCAACGTTTAATTATTGTTAAATAATAATATTATTATTATTATTGGTGATAACTATCACAACTAAACAAATACAATAATCTATTAATTATAAACTATTTTTAATTTAAGTTTTTTCATTGAATTAATAAATAAAATTAAAAAATAAATAAAAATTAAAGAATATATAAGATTTTTAATGTTTAATAAAATGTTTAATTAGTTTAAAAATTGTATTTGTCTCACAATTGGAGTAAAGTCCATAACAATTGATCTTTTGTTTGCCATATGAGACATCTATAATATTAATATATTTGTCTAATGAGAGCCATTATGAAAACATATTCTTATGCCATAAGTTATGCTAATTAACTAAATAATTTTAATTTATTAGTTTTTTTTAATAATAAATAAAAAATTAATTATTGAGAAATTAATATCATTTCTAATTAGTGTTTGATATATTTCAAAAATAAGCTGGAACGTTTCTCTAAAATCTCTGCCCATGGGATTCCCATAATAAAATTAATTGATTAAGGATATATTAAAAGAAGATATTAATAATATATTCGCTAACTTTGATATAAAAACGAATGCAAAGCAAATAGAGTTAAGCCAATATTCCAAGTTAATATTCCAATTTCTACTTCAAATAGAGAAGTGAAACCAAAAAAACTAAACAAACATTTCATTTTGAAAATCAATATTTGTTTAGAATCTAAACTTTAGACTTAAAATTCTATACTATGATATTAAAAAGAGCAAATGATGAGCATGGTGGTGAGAAGAGGTTCATTTTTATTAATTACAAATATTTTCTTTAATAAATGACTGAAAATTTGTATAAAAGAAGGGATTTCTAAGGGATTCGACTATAAGAGGCTCTAAAAGGAGATATTTTCAAAGGACCTTGCCCATTAAGAACGTAAAACCTGATCCATGAAAAAATCAAAAATCACACAACGTGAGTCGATTCTA
>JAQFZM010000770.1:0-25307 GCA_034695785.1 Galumna obvia | reverse complement strand
GCAAACAATTAATGGACAAAAAGGTTTCGATGAGGACTCACAGGTTTGTGATACCTGTGCTGAACCCAATCCAACTAAAAGATGTTCCAAATGTAAGCAAACCTTTTATTGCGATATCGACTGTCAAAGACTTCACTGGAGTTCACATAAAAAGTTTTGTAAAGTCGTCGATACCTCACAATAGTTCTCATTTAAAATGGATTTAATTTAATTAATTTTATTTGTGTTTTGTTTGCATTTTGTTTATATAATTTTAATTAATTTTAATTTTAATTATAGGAATAAATTTTTATAAAATAAATCAATTTTTATGTTAATTATTAAATAAAAGTCAATAATTTGTTATTTAAATTAAAATAAAATATTATTTCAATAAATTTTAATTCTTTTAAAAATATTTCATTTTATGGAAAACTTATTGACTTTTGACTCAAGTATTGGTCAACTAATATGAGAGTATGTGATGAGTGACACTTCCAATGACTTTGATAGTGGTTTACGTGACTTTTTATGTCCTTCACGTCCTCTGTTTAACCTCTATTTGTCCTATAAATGACCTCTAATTGATTTTCAAAAAATAGACCAAAAATGGATATTTTGGAAATTATGTAATTCACCTCTAAATGAGTGTTTGTCCTCTAAATGACCTCCGAATGACTTTTATTATATAATTATTTATTACGTAAACATAAGATTTTATGGAAAATTACTGACAATCTATTGAACTAAAGGACAAATGTTTGGGTGATTTCATTATTTTGTTATTAATTTCTGGTATTTTCCAAATTTATATTACTTAAGAGGTCTCATTCAGTGAACTCTTATAAAAACAAACAAATATTAATTTAAGTAAAATTTATTATAAAATATAATCAATTAAAATATCAAATCTATGAAATGTATTTATTTTTAAAATTAAAATATTTGAAAATTACATAAAAATTCATTTTATTTATATTTACAACAATTTTAATGTAATGACAATTATTTTACACCAAATGATGTCTTAGTTTAATATCTATTAGTCATCTTCTTCTTTGTCTTCGGACTCGTTTTCAGATTCTTCTGTATTTTTATTCTTTTGATGATATTTGTCAACAAAATCGATCTCTTCATCACTCAATTCATAGTCGGATGAAATTCTGTTATTCCGATCGAAAGTATGGGTCAAATCGTTGTGAGTGTCGTTGTGTTCGTCCCTATAATTATAATAATCGGTGACCTCTTCAGAGACTTCATTGTCATCGGGATAATCGTTATACGCATAATTCTCATCGTTTGAGTCCTCCTCTGAGTCTTCATATTCTCTGTATTCGTGTCTACTCTCGAGTTCTTCCCATTCTTTGTTATCGACGATATAAATATCGTAAATATAATCCAAACAATTCTCTAATTTATTGTCCGTTGAATTTAGTATTTGTCCGTTACATGTGATCACTATATCAACACAAGAGACAAATATTCAAATCAAAGATTAAACTTTAGTTTTAAATATAAAATACGATTCAAAAACGATTTAAAGTCTATACTTTTGGCCATATTTTGTCTTAAATTGTGACTAAAATTTAAGTTTTGGATATAATTTCATAAAATTATAATAAAAGTGTTTAACCGAACAAAAAGTGGTCACAAATTATCAACAAATGGTTCACAAAAATACAATTTATGACAATTTGTTGATAATTTTATTGATTTGTTGACTCACTTTCTTTTGTTTGAGACTTCTTAGGCATCCATTCATTGAAATCTTGGATTTGAAAATCGTTGTAAACATTATTTTGTAGTAAAACTTTGTTTTGAGCCAACAATTTGTAAATGTCTTCATCTTTGGATGAATCACAAGTGGCCACGAATTTACACCTTTTATTGGGAACAGTCTTTTCTTCGTCAGCTCTTCTCTTAACTCGAATCAAAAGCGGTCGCAAAGGAGTGTCTGAAGACATAATCGATGGCTTTTCTCTACAATTTATAGATCAGTTAATTTGTTTTAAATTCAATTCAATAACTATTTTTCAATTAAATAAATTATTTGAAAAATGTGTGACTTTTAAATGTTTTTTAATTTATAAAATATTCATAAAAGACGTCAAACAAACCCTAAATCTTATAAATCATGTAATGATCGCAAATATGAACACTTTTTTCGGTTTTTTGGGACAAATTCTTTGATTTCCAATCATTTATAAGATCTGTAAAACATTTACCACTTTATGCTCGAAGTCTTTTGAAGTCATTATTTAGTTTTAGATATTTTTAATAATTAAAATTCAATTGAGAAAAATGAGAATTAAGTATTAATATTACATATCTGAAGTATTAGTAAAAGTTAGTATAAGTTAGTATAAGTTAGTATAAGTTAGTATAAGTTAGTATAAGTTAGTATAAGTTAGTAAAAGTTAGTATAAGTTAGTATAAGTATGGTCACTTTTCTGCTTTTTCATAGTTGCTGATTATTTCTAATTTTTTTTTATTTTTGCAGGTAGTTTTCTTATGCTTTTACATAAGTATTTAATTGATTCAAATAAATATAATATATATTAAAGTCCACAATTGAGGCCCCTTTTCAAACCCGAAACCTACCCCAACCGGAAAACCCTAACAGAGCCGAACCCGAAAATAATATTTCATAAATAACCGAAAAACCGATATTTTGTACCCAACTTTTAATTAATGAAATACATATAAAGATGATGTAAACCAAATTTTGATGTATATATTTAACTCTAATTCTTTAAATTATTTATTTCAATAATTCGAAGGAATTTAATCTTTTAAAGTGAGTTTACAAAAGTTAAGATGGCTTTCAATTTGAGATTTCTTACAAACAATTTAAAACATAGAATTTGGAAAATTATATTTATTTTTTATTTTAAGAATTATTGGAATTTAAGTATTTATACAATTCATCTGATTATTGAATATTTTACTCAATTTAACAAAGCGTTAACACAAATATTAGATTTAGGTTTACCCTTATTAAAGCTATTTGAAGTCAAATTCATTTATAATACGTTAAAATTACTGTTTCTTTAATATTTTTTAAGTAATTGAATAAAAATGAGTTTATCAATATTAAGCATATTTTTAATTATATTTTCAAAAAAGGCACGACTTCTATGAAATAAGAGAAATATAAAACCCGAAGACTTGAGTGACTTTTCTCTAAAACCCGAACCGGTCCTAAGGTATCGAGTTTTTCGGTTTTGTCCGAAATCGGTTAACCGAATGTGTCTCTACTCTGTAATATAGAGTCCCATTCAAAATGAGACTAATATTTTGTTCCAAATAAATGAAATTATTATTAAACTTGCTAAATATTTTGTTGTGTGTGTGTGTGTGTGAGAGAGAGAGAGAGAGAGAGAGAGAGAGAGAGAGAGAGAGAGAGAGAGAGCAATTTAAAACTATAAAATTATTGGAAACAATTAATTTTTAAGGAAAATATTGAATTGAAATTAAGATATTATTATAAATTATTAGTTTATGTTTAGTTGAAATTTAGTTAAAACATATTTTCACGTTTGAAATGAATTATTTGGGGAAAGAGTTATTATGAAGCAATCAATCACTTAATTAAGTTAATGTTTAGTACATAATAAAAGAAGTTTTGGCCGCAATTTTTAGTAACTGTTTTTACTTTCAAAGAAAGTCATCAAAAATTTTCCTTTTGTTTCATCCCTTCAGCACTTAATCGATGTTTCGTTTTGAGGCATTCATTCAATGAATTGAATAATAATTATATAATGAGATGAATATAATACTCAAAACGATAGTTAACCCAAATTTGTGATAAAGATCTTGAAATTGAAATTTTATTCTCAAATCAATTTAAATGACTCAACCGTTTGAGGATATGACCAGAAATATGAAAAAATATGAGGGGATACGAAGGGAACCTTAATTACAAGTTATTCTCATAAAATGTTCATTAAATTCTAAAATTTTCTTATTCTTTGTCATTGTTTTCGCTAATAATTAAACAACTTTTCAATTCATTAAACAAATATAATGTGAGACATACCTCGAATAAATTTCTTTTTAAAAATTCAAGTATTTACAGCAAAATAACTAGGACAGATTAGAAAATATCATAAATGAAAAGCAATTGCTCAGAGAAATAAATAAATGTATCCAAAAATGAAGGAATACTTTTCTTTTCACTTTTTTTAGGGCAACGAATCCAAGAGTTTGTTTCGGATATTTTCCTGAGTTATCGATAAAAAGCAGAATCTAAAGAGTATTTGAATGTCTTTATTGAAAGCGTTCCCAAATGATAAGGAAAAGAGAAACCAAAATTCGTGGCAAAAATTAAAGTGATTTTATTTATCACTCGTTTTTTCAAGGCTTTCAACTTTACTCTCTCACATAAATTGGACAAAAAACTAAAATATCCACAAAAAGAAGTTTTTATCAAAATTTAAAATATAAAAAATAAAAATTTCACCGAAGAGTTACCAATTATTTTATATATTCTTCACGTTTTAAACAAATTTTCATTTCTTAAAAAAAATTAAATCATTTTAATATTTATAATAAATAAATGGATTTGTATTCTGACATAAATTTCCTTAAAATGTGAATTCAGAAGCGATTAACAATTGAAAAGTTTGAAATTGGATCAATGGATGACCAAGATTAATTAACACAAATCACTTACAAACACAAATTTCATTTTTATTACCTTTTGTATTAGTCATACTTATAATTCGGTATTAGTCATACTTTATAACCTAGGTAATTATTATGTTTATTTGATTTAACCTAATCAATCGTTAAATAAGCAAGGTAGAAATTCTTAAATAAATTCTTAAGAAAATCTCATATGTTATATACCGATTGTTATGTCATTTGGAAACTGTGATAAATCATCGCTTCTTTTTCTGTTTTATTTCTCAGATTTAAAGCAATAAAATCACATTTTATTGTGTTTTTGATCTAAAATCAAAAGATAAGAAAATTTTGATTTTAAATAAATTTTATTCTTTCTTTTCATTGAGATATCGATTTCTTCTTTATATGAAACGTGAAATGTTTGAACCAAAAGTATTATAAAAGTATTGAATTCTAAATAAAAGATAACAAAACTTTAAGATAACAAAAAAGAGACAGAATTTGATGACACAAAATATATCGATTCGTTTAAATATTTGATTATAGTCTCCAATCTGTTGAGTAAAGAATCATTTGGGGGTTAACTAACAAATATAGTAAAGCTATTTCTTAATCCTTAATACCAAATGAATAATTTAACTTCTAGGTTAACTACTTTGACACCACCAAGCTACTTTACTCAATTGATTGGAAACTGTATTCATAACATTCATAGTAGTCATAGAGAGTATAACTTTTATGAGTTTCCTTTTCTTAAAAATAATAAAATTTCAAAATTATTTAACAAAATTTCTAAAATCAAATCATTAATAGATTTGTTATTTATTTCCCTTTTTGTTAACTATTATTACTCTTCCATTCAATTAAAAGTTGAAATAATAAGTAAAGCAATACTTAATATATTAATAAAAAAAATACCTTGCTAAAATACTCGCTAAAGTGTTGACATTGTTTTCATTAAAATATTCTACTAGAGTAAACTCTGACAGTTATGAACTCGTTTATAATGAATGTCTGTGTCTTATGAACATAAATTGTATGAATCGCTTAATCTTAACGCTAATTATTAGACATTATCTGTTATGAAAATCTTAATGTTATGAACAATTTCACCTAGTATCTGCCTTTTCATAACAGACTATAACAGTTAATATACTGTATTATTATGAAAATGTTGTCATATAATAAAGTTAATGATAGCAAAATATAGATTTTAACTTGATAAGTCAATTATAGAATTTTCGGAAATATTTCAAAAAATTCTTTGTTTCTAATCTTTTTTCTAACTAGGAAGAATTTACATTTTATTTAATATCTAACCTTGGGAAAATGAATTTAATTTATAGAAATTAAAAAATTCCATTTGAAACAAATTAAATTCATTAGTGGTATTTACAAAAAAAAACTTAGCATGGTAACAAAAATGACTTAAAATTGACATTTATTTGAATACAAGTGTTATTTAGCAGACATTGAAATCCTGTGATTTTTATTAAATTATCTAAAATTCCAAAAAAACAATAATATGTAATAAAATGAGTCTTTGAGAGCAATTTATTGAAACTAAAAAAAAAACTTTTATATCATATTTTTTATTTAAAGTCATTTTATGTGAAAATGCGTCACAAGTGATGACTCCACGACATAGTGTTGTCCTTCACTTATGAATTATTAGATGTTATCCATTATTACATTTTATTGAACTAAAATCACTTATTGAATACATTTTGCAAATTATTTATTGAAACCGAAACCATATTCTTGTGCTTAAATTTATAATAGACTTGTCAAGGTTAGTTAGTTAGGTTACGTTACGGTTAGTTTCGTTACTTTCAAATACCTTTTAAATCTTCAGATCGAAACTGTAAGCCATGTATTAAGAGATGTCTCATCCCTTTTCATTTTTTCTTTCTATTTAATACTTTTGAGATTACAAATGATTTAAGTATTTTAAGATAAAAAAAAGGAATTAAAAAACAAATTAATGGTATTTACAAACAAAATGTATTTATTGAATTGAGCTTGATAATATATGGAGAATTATGGAAAACACAAATTATTAATAATTTTGTGACCCAATGAATGTAAATGAATTGAGGAAAACAATAAAAATGAAAAAAAACTAAATTTATTTGTAATCAAAAAATAGGTTTTATTTGAGAACAAAAATTGATTTTAAGGATGACTTTCGGTCACAAATAAACATAAAATGGCAAATAATTTGGGACTTTTTTCCTATTCCTAAATATCATTATCTATAGACTATAGTTCATTGAAAAATAAATTTAAATAATTAGTTAATACAAAATGTTTTACCCTAACTTTACGTTGTATCATGTACAAACTTTATTATATAGAAAATGTAGTGACCTGTGGCTATCAATAATATTAAGCAAATTATTCTAATAAGTTTGAACAGGTTCTAATTTTAAAATATTTTTTCTGAGTTTACTTTTTACTAGTTTATATTTAAAGTGCAAAATTTAAAAGTTTCTAAATTAAAACTAATAATAAATAATTAAAAATCTGGAATCGGTCTCTCTCTCTCTCTCTCTCTCTCTCTCTCTCTCTCTCTCTCTCAAACATGACCCAAACAAGAATCAAATGTATTGCCATTTAACTCATTACTGATGAAGGGATAAGTTCTGTCCCGAAACTGTTCGATGAAATCAAAATTTCTTATTATATACTTATAAGTTATGATTAATTGTAAGTCAAGTACTTATTCTTTAATAAATATATTGATTCTGGATTTTAATCATAAATGAAAGAATTGAATCTTTAAATTATAAATTCATTATAAAATAACTAATTTTTCTTTAATTATTTGATTTCAAACTCTTGTCATCCAATTCTTGTAAATTTGTGGACCACTTTTTATCATCGAATTGTTGTGTAAAACAACTGAAAGAACGAGTAATTTATTTGAAATTATAAAAAAACATATTTTTAAAACAAAAATAAGTTATAATTTATAATCGATTTATTGATTATTTAAAATATATAATAATCTAAAAAAGTATAGTATTTGAGATAAAAATGAGAAAAATTATAAAATAAAAAATTCACTAAATTTAGCGACACTTCTATTGAATAATGGAATAACGGATTAATCGGTGACATTCATTGTTATCTTGTCAATATTAAATTATAATAACCATGATAGCTCAGTCAATGGCCTAAATATTAAAATATTTAAAATTCCTTATTTTCAATAAATAAGAAATTATTCCTTTTTTATAAAAATAATAGACAATCATTTGAAAAATTAGCTTGTTCAAATATTTTTGTTGATTTAGTTAATAATAATTAGCAAATATTGACCAAGTGTCTTCGAAATCTAAGATATTCGATAAAATGTTCAAGATCATTTTACTCGTATATTGTTCAAATTGTTAAAAAAATATCTAATTGGTTAGTATAACCAAGATAATTCTATATATTTCCTACCAATTCATTTGAACTAAACCTTGAATTGTGATTCAAATTCCGAAAATTAAATTCAAATCTTAGAAATGAGTCAAACCTTTGCCTAAATATCAAAGAATACAATTATTATCTATTATTTAAAATTATAAATTATAAAAAGTAATCATATATTTATAAATATTAGAAAATATTCTTTAAAATTTTCTATTTAAATATATATATATTTTTTTGAATAAAATAAATGAATATTGAAATCAATGGATGACTCAAAAGACGATATTTAACGGAAATTTCTGACATAAAAACGAATAAAATGTGGATTTTTTTGGAAGAACTACTTAATGGAAAATTTCCATTTATAGATCAAATTTGTGGGGTAGGAATAAGCATAGATATGAGCAGAGAATGAGCATGTCAATAAAATATTAATAAAATTAGTGTCCATCCCTTTTGACGTCCATAAAGTTGAGTTTAAACAGAATTCTTGGCCCTCAGATTTGCAACAGTTATACGATTGGTTGAAACTAGGAGTTTCGCCCTACTTATTTACACCTGGGCACTTTCCTGGTTAAACCTTTGACGATAACATTGAAATGATCCTAGATAATTAATAACTAAAAGAGTGTTGAATAAATATTTAGAATAAAATGTATTGAAATATAATCAGATAATTGTATAAAAGAAAAAAAAGGTTCGAAACACGAATTGGCGAAAACCTTGAAATACATGAAATACTGAATTTAATGGTATATATTAAAGATTGGAATCTTAAGACCCTTAAATCTAACCTACTTGTGATAAAGAGGTTAGGTTTAGTGGTGCTGTGCTTTTACTGAGTTTCCCACTTTAATTACTAGATTTGATAGCCATAACCATTTTATACAAGAAATTTATAAATTTATAGGTCATTCCAAGTGAGTTCTCAGTTCTCTTTCTGGAGAAACCAATTTTGAGATTCGCTTTAATATTAATATAAATCAGAATTTCCTTAAATATATTTATATAATAATTAAAAGACATTTTAGTGGAAAAAGAGTCATATGTTTTATATAATACTTTTTTGTTATCTAATCAAATGATTTGAGTGTAAATGAGAGCTCATCATATCTTTGGTATATATAATACAAATTCGGTTCTCAAAACCCGTACTGTTGTTATGACTACCGATTCTCTGGACTTTTCTGTTTTGCTTCGCTTCGATTGATTTGTTATTCACTGAAATTGTGAATTCCTATTAGTATTTGGCATTGAATTCAATACAATAAAAAAATATAACAAAAGACTGAATCACCAGATTTTGTCCAATAAAACAAAACGTGTAATAAAATAGACATTCAGTTGTCATTTAAAGCAATTGTAGAAATCCCTTCACTTTTTAAATTGATTTATCGTTTATTCAAAATTAGGATTTTTTCAAAAAAGTTAACATTTTTTTGGAAAATTCTTTTAAAACTAAAATATATTAAATTAAAGTCAAACCATTAAATTAAAACAAATATAAAAGCATTAATTAAAGCTGACCAAGGATGCTTTAGTGACAGGATAAATTAATAAAAACGAAATGATTTCAAGGCTGTGTTGAGTGAGTCGTTGTAATCAAGGTATTAAATGTATTAAAGGTATTAAAATATTTGTAAAAAATAGTTCAGAACTTTTTAAGTCTAAATTAAAACAATAATAAATAGAGTGTCAAAAATCATTGTTTATATGACTTTAGAAGGCGTTTATACCATTTATCCATGGGTTTACTCTCCCTAATACCCCCTATTGATAAGGCCTTGATCATCTGAATAATAACAAGAGATTTTAGTTAAAATGTACGCAAAAAAAGGTGACTTATAAAGCATTATAGAGATGTTAAGCCTGAATAGGAGTCAAACATAACTCGAGCCATAAGACAACTTCAATGCCAAACACTTTCACTTATTATCTAAGAGTTGGCCTCTTTATGCGCCATCGCTCCGGTGGCCTACAAACCTCTTCTCAAACAACTCCTTTGGTTTGCATCAGCCGTTCGTTTCAAATAAATTACTGCAAAGAAAGTGAGAAAAAATTTCATTAGAAATGAATTGAAATCTGATGTTTAGTTTTACTGAATATAAATATGGTTTAACTTAAATATGGGGAGAAATGAGAGAGAAAGGGAGAGAGAGGGAGAGGGAGGGAGAGAGAGAGAGTCCATGCAACTTTTCGAGTGGAATTTCAAGTTATTTAATATTTATTGGGTTTATATAATGTTTTTAATATTGAAAAACAGTCTCCGATCAAATGCGATAAAATTCTTTTTTAATGAATATTAAAAATAATCTAATTTTACTTTTATTTACTGTTTCTTTCATTTATACACTCTTTTCATGAATAGTATACCTCTCATGAAACCAATACTTTGACCTCATTTTAAATGAAACCTCAAAAAATCTCATTTGAAAGTACTTTCCCTATCAATTGACAATGGATTCAAAGCAACACTATTCCCAATACTAGTAATGATAATAATAATAACCATTTATTATAAATATAACAATAATAACAAAACCGACTTTTATTTCGGAAAAAATAGACCGTAAATAGATTTTGCTTTAAATTGTCTTTACTTTGATTTCAATTTGTTTTCATAAAAAAAATAAAATAAAATAATTTACTTTTCATTTCAATTAAATACTTTTGTGAAGAGAATACAAATTTTAAATAAAGTCATTTCGTTTAAATTATTGGTTTAACAATAAATTGTTAACAAGTTGTTAACTTTTGTCTCTCTCTCTCTCTCTCTCTCTCTCTCTCTCTCTCTCCCTCACTCACTCACTCACTCTCTCCCCTTTTCTTTCTATTTGAATCTATAGAAAGATATTGAGTGAAATAATGTTATATAAAATGTTGATATAAATAATTGTTAGATTGAGATAAATGAGGAGTCAGTCATTAATATGAATGGTATCGTCCAAAAGATAAAATTATTTTCTAAACCGAACCAAAAATTCAAAGATAGAAAAAACGGAAATTAAAGAAAAAAAACTGAACTTAATTTTTAATTGAATATTAAAATATTAATGAAAATATAACTAAAAAATTATAATAAACAAAGTCTACAATTTTAGTGTTCAAAAGTATTTGAGTCAATTAAAAATTTGTTTATTTGTAAATTAAAAAGAGTTAAATCACTTTTCAGTCACAAAATTGGAAAATTTTCTTTTTTTTCGATTCCGGTTTAACCGATAATTTTTGTTGACGGAACCGAAAAATGGAATCGGTTTCGGTTTTTTTATTTGAACCGAAATGGGTTAACCGAGTTTCAGCTCTATTATCGACTTTGAAAGCCTTAAACTTAAAACTCGATAAATACAATCATTTGGTGATAGCAGTGAAATGTTGGCTCGAATTTCGCTTTGGATTAATTTAAAGTAATCAAAAACTTACAGATCGTTAAACGAGTAATTAGTTTGAAGACTACCGACACATCATTACAGGATATCTCATGTTATCAAAGAAGTGTTCGCTATCTTATGAAACATATCACAGATCACGAGTTTAGACCTTTTTTGAAATTTTTATAAATTGCATTCAATTCTTCATAGGATTGCATTGAAAATTGAATTTTCCTCCGAAATGGGTTTCTTTCAAAATTAGAACAAATTTGAAATGCATTCAAACGCTAACAAAACTAATTTCACTCTAATTTGTTCTCTAATACAAGAAATACAAAACAAGTGAATCCTTTGAATTGAATTAAATTATCCTAAAGTTATTTCAAACAAACTTTAAATAATTAGAGTTTGTAGTGAATCAAATTTAAGTTTATCAAAGATAAAAACTGTTTTATCAAATCAACCTTGATTACCACTTTTATTATCAAACTCGGATTCAGTCATTTCTGGTTAAAAAACTCAGGCAATGGTCTAAATTGCGTGGAAACTATCATTATTTATTGATTGCGATTCTCATATGACTTATACTTTTTCGACTATTTTTCAAAATTATGTGTAAATAACTAATAATTTCAATAAATTCTAAGAAAATACAATTAATTACTAAATATTAAAAATACATAAAAATAATTTTGTTTACATCAGTTAATCAATGAATCATTTTTTAACAAAAAAAAATTCAAGAGATTTGCCGAAAACAGAATATTCTTATTTAATATTTTTGGTGATAAGTTTAATCGTTTAAAAACTAGGAGTCTCTCAGGAGAGGGAAAATTCCGCACAAAATGTTGAATCGAGTTTTGATAATTGTTTTCAGGAAAGAGTAGAGTTATAATCAAATATGGAAATTATGACTTTTAACCGCTAAAATGCTTAACATTAACATTGAATTAGAGATAAAATAATTGTCAAAATTATAAAAACTGTCCCAAAGATTGTATTAAATGACTCATGAGATCTGAGATTCCGTTTTGTTTGAAATGGATTTCCTTTTGATAACTGACATAATCTCCGAAATGATATTCATTTCTGATATAATTTTTTTTCGATTCATTTTCTTCTTTGAGATATATTTAAGAGTAGAGTAGAGTTGAAGACAATTAATGGCTAAAAGTCATACAAAAGAGGAATTAATTCTTTGTCTTAAAGTGAATAATAGTATGGAGTGAATCAAACACATAGTTATGAATTTTAGTACAAAACTTATCACACGATAATTGGGTTACGTTAGTAATTATCCCAATAATGAAAAAACACTATTAATTGTCGTATGTTTTACTTTGAAAGAGAGGCACAAAAACTAAAGCCTTTTGAATGTTGTCCTGAACTTGATTTTCACAGAACAACGCGTTTTTTATCTTCAAAACCATTTTAATAATTGTGACAAAAGATTGTTCTTTGATTTATTCACAGCAAAACAAGAAGTCATAAAAAGAAAAGGCATTTCTTTTTAAAAACAGTCGCAAATTAATCAATCATTTTCTCCAAAAGATCTGATTATGAGGTCATTCAAACGCTTAAAAAGCGAGAAAACTATTCTATATAAGAGTTTTAAGAAATTCAATAACGATCTCATTATACGATTCAATTAAAAGAATAGTTAATAAAAACAGTTTGAAAATAGTATTGACATTAAAAAAAGTAAAAAACTTGTTATTCAGTCGACAAACGAACAATTAGTTGACAAATAAATTCTCGTTTTATTTTTGAATTCAGAAACTTTTCTAAACAACAATCAGAGACCAGTTTTATGTGTTGTTATACCTGTTATGCAATTGTTGTCTCAAAACTTGTTAAACACTTTTGTCAAACTTTTTACCATTTTTTTAGTCTTTTAAAAGTTATTTTATACTTAACTGAAGAGAGAGTGAAAAAAGAGTAAACTTTAAATTCGAAACAATATTTTTAATAACCATAATTGTAATAATAATAATAATAATAGTAATAATAATAATAATCGATACAACTCTTTACAAATTTAATGATTAAGAATAAGATTTTGTTTCGTTTGGATTCAAAACAATCAAATTTTTTTTGAAACCATAAATAAAACTCAATTAGCATTTATAGCACCGAAATAAAATCGAGTCATTTATTTAAATAAATTATTTTGGTTTTAATGAATAGACAAAAGAGACCCTTAAAAGTAATTATTTTCAATTATATTCTTAATGTAAATAATGATTATTTCATATAAAAATCATTGTCTCCGATCTTACAAAACAAAATCAAATCATTTAATTTACAATAAAATTAATTTAAAAACATTTTTTTCATAACAGAAGAGCACCGAATTTGGGATCACTTTTTAGTTTAATGACTAAAACGGCGAATAAAATTAAAAACAATTATATCTCAGATATTGATTAAGAAAAATGTATTAAATTTAGAGTTTTTGTATTGTTTTGAAAATTAATTTTAATCATTTCCGATGATATGTAAAATTTAATAATAAAATCCAAATTCAACAGCCATTCATCACATTTCAGTTAATCATTAGTTGGTTCAGCACTAAATGCCAATCAATAAATCACTTTTAAATAATAACAAATCAATGGATGAAATATTATCTTAAAAATACAACTATTTATCAGACAATATATTGTCGTTTTGAGGCGATTCGATAACAATTAAATACATAATATTAGGCGACAAAATATTTAGAGCCAAACGAATCATTTATATAATAATTATAATAAAAAAGACAACCGAACCAAAGGACAACTCTATCATATAATCGAAAGTACCGTCAATTGGCATAACATTAAAATAATTATGAATTCATTAAATGTTTGATTGTATGACAAATATGTTATTCATTTATCTAATTAAGTCATAATTTAAATGTTTTACAGTTCTTAAAATAGAAGTAATTTGTTTGTGGAAGAACTCCATTCATCACAAATCAAGGAATGGGTCCTCCGATTATCGGTTCACAGTTTTTGGTAGTTTATTGTTGATTACAATAAACTAAAAACATTTAAACGTCAAAACAAAATCAAAACTCGATTTGTGAGCAGAAAATGAGGAGAAAAGCCTCAAATATTTTATAGTCGAAAATATTTAGGCACTGGTATGTATGTATATATGTATGTATGTATCGCACAGACATTTCAGGTCTTTATCTGATTCTTCGATCATAAGTCATAAAAAGACGCTTTAGTTACGAATTCAGACTCCGATTAAGTTATGATTTATATTAAATAACAAATTTTTGTCCATTTTTTATGATTGTTTAAAACAGTATTTAAAATATATGAATATATACTAAACTATATGTATATATTGATCACTGAATATGAGGTCTGAGTTAACTGACGTCAAAGGATCGGTCAGTTCGTGTCAAATGTGGCCCTAATTGTCGTCAATATATGACATATAAATATATATATATTTAGAAATGAAAGTGAAATCAAATGATTTGAAACAAGAGTTTAGACGAAATTTAAACAAAACATAGAATTGAAAATCTGTTACATCGATGAGCCATAAGGAGTGCTCGAATGGCCGTCCATTTGCAACCCTTTGGCGATCTCTGTATCGACACTCTCTGGAGGAACGCCGACATTCGTCAGTAAAGACTTGAGGACATTGAGCTCTTTGGAAAGCATATCGACTTTTTTCCTGAGGGAGTCGTTCTCTCGCGCCAATTCTGACACTTTCTTTTCTGTTTCTCTGCTCCTAATCTTTGCCTTTTCCCGACTCTTTCTCACCGCAATATTATTCCTTTCTCTTCTCTTTTTGTACTCATCAGAGGCCTTATCGACACTCTTTTTACTATTTTTGTGCGCTTTATGTCCGGAACGCATACTATTAGCCCCGAAATGAACCAAAGAAAGTGGACTTTCGCTGTTCTCATTCATACCATTCCTCTGTTGGTCGCGATTGTCGTAATGTCCGGAATAACTGCCGCCCGAATAGCCAGAGTTCTGACTACAACTGCTCGAGAAATCGACGTCGGGATCAATGGGTTCCTGTTTGACGGTTGAGTTGGCTTCGAGTCCATACCTCTCGTTACCGATATTGGACTGCTGTGGCATTGAATACGTCTGTCCTGAAGACTGACCGTAAGTGTTTGTACTGGGATTGTGTTCAACCACTTCTGATGGCTGTTGTCTTTGATGTTGATTCTGGTTGTGGTGAACGGATTGACTCCGATTTTGTGACTGTTTATCGTTAAGAAGGGCTGAAAAGATGGAAACCGAGTCGTCTAACGAAGAGTTTGCGTTAGAATTAATTTCGTTTGTAATGAACTGTTGGATCGACATGTGATCAAATGTCAGTTCCGGTGCCGTCAGATCTGCGACCGACAGCTCTACCGATTGGCGACCGTTTTGGGAGAAGTGTTGGGGCGAAGAACACTTGTTATGGGACTTGACTGGAGTCGACTGTTCATAAAATTGCGAATCCATTGCCATTGAGACAGGACTGCATATCAGCGGCCACTCATTGTCCAGTTCTATACCAGAAGAATATCGCTGTCCTTTAAGGTTAGCCGTCTTGAGGCTCATAGAGACGTTTGGGTCCAAACCTGAGGAATGGACTCACTCTTGCGCTGGTCTTCGATAAAGGGATCAGAAAAATCAGTTAACGATTTTCTGACCGAAAACCAAACTTTTGGTTAAGAGTTGTGTAGAAATGCGTAACAAAACGTAATAAACGTTTGAAGTATTGCTTATATTGTATGCAATACTCAGCGATCGTTCAAAAAAGTGACGCTTTTTATACTTTTAAAGTATAAGCACTGAATCGTAAACTAAAGACAAAACAATTTTTTAATCCAAAATTCACTTCACTTTTATCTAAAATATTAAACTTTTATTTCAAATATAGTTTTCAATAGTTATTAACGAAACGATAAATTCTTTTAATAAAAGAGTTTTAATAAAATAATTGTTCAGAAAATCTGTATTTAAACGTCGATTCAATTCTAATAAAATGAAAACTCAGTTATAAGACATAAAAGCAAAGTCAGAGCAAATGCTTGTAAATCGAGGTCACCGCAGCTCAGCCTATGCTCAGCCTATGCTCAGCCTATCCACAGCTTATGCCTCAATGACGACACTAAAGACATGCGTTTCATATTGTATTCATACGCCATAAACACCACCTCAACAGTGAATATCAGTGACCACCACTTTATACCACTCTATACTACAATCTTTTTTTTATAAATTCAGAGCTACGGCTCAACCATTTATTAATTCGGTTTCAAAGTCTGGAATAACAGACATACGATTCACTCTGAGATCAACCAATAATTAATACACACAACAAGAAGTAGTGCCAACACGTCATCACTGCAATACCTAAACAACGCTTTCAATGCCGATACCTTTCATGACGTAATCTAGTGATGAACGCATACATATTCTTCCCTTTCATTTGGTCTGAGCTCTAATCCATTTCTAATTCAAAAAAATTCATTTAATATTATTTAATACTAATTTTCTTCGATTTAATTAAAATGAATTAAAACACAGATTTTTTAAGGAATTCCATTTAAAAGGCATCCGATATGAGTTATATGACATCCATTTCAGATTAATCTATACTTTAATTGATTTTTAAATCATTACAATAATCTTAATTACAATTTTATTTAATTGTAATTTTATTAAATTGTCTTTAAATACTTTCAATATTTTCTTTTTGTAAAGCATTCAAATGAATAAATAGTTGGATAACAATGTTATTGTTGTTGTAGTTGTCGTAACTTAAATGTGAATCTGATAGATAGGGTCTTCTAGATTTTGTAAGTTGATTATTATAAACAAGATAATTATCAAGCACATTTTGTATATTGATTATATGTGTAATTAAGTGATATAAGTTTATACAGAATTGAACTAAAAAAATAAAAATAAAATTGTTGTCAAATTTAATAATTTTATAAATGAGGTCTCGTCTCATATGTTGATCATTAGTTGTGAGTGTTGTACAGATCCTGTAATATCGAGTGGTTTCTGGATTTCATACGACTGCTATAAGAGTGCCATATATTCGCACTTATTTAACGCGAATTTTACTTTATATATGAATGACTATAAAGAGTCAAATTTTTACTTTCTTTCAATCGATTTCTACAAAAAACTCATTTACTGTCAGAAATTCACAATTGATTTGTTCCTCAAAACTATACAAAAGTTAAGCGATAGATAATTTGACTTCTCTTCATCTCTTGATTCCTATTTTTTGGCAAATATATTCTTAAATTGATCTTGATACTTTATCATAATAATATTGATAATTAATAATAATTCATTCTATAACTATTACTATCACTTCCCGAGTCTGGACTATAGACAAACAATTTGGAGAATAAATAATTTTTGTTAATTTTAGGGTAATTTAAACGAATTTCGGACTCAAAAAACTTTTATTTTTAAAAGTTTTATTTATGAAAGAAATGTTTGTCCTCTGAGTATCAGTTCGTTAATAAGCGCTTTTTTTCTGTAAAAACCAAAAGAAGTGTTTTCTTCGAACTCATAGGAAATGCGAAAATAAATAATGAAATAAAAAATTATTCAGAAGTCATATAATTAGAGAAAAGACGTCGAGTGGTAACCGGTTTATATAAAAATCAGAAAACCTGAAATCAGGCTCTGGTTGTGTCTCTGTCGGGCAGCCCTTCCCCGCTTAATAGAGACAGTATTACACGCATTGAAGGCAATGCTTGCTGTGAATCAATTGCACAATTCGTACGCAAGTCTTCCTCAATGAAGGGCTTAACAGAGAGACAAACATAGCCTTGAAATGAAGCCCTGCTTTGAATGCTTTCCCCACAAATAGTTATTATTTGCAGAAAACACTTTAAATGTAATAATAAGTAAAAATAATAGACTTTTTGTTATAATTTTCTTTCTGTTAGTTTTGTTTTTTCACTAAATAAGTGCTTATTTGAGAAAAACATCTCAAAGGGTTGGATCACAAAACAACTAAAAACAGAAAATGTTTTTAAAAAGTTCTGAAAAACTCTTAACTCAAATTGAAGAGAAAGTAAGGGAAGGGTCGGAATTTAGGGGAATAACACAAATATGACGTTCGAATTATTTTTCTGCTCTTCTTTTTAAAAACAAAGATTGTTTTGAGCCTTAATTTGAGGGTCGAATCAGTAATTCGTTGCGAATTAATTATATAATAATTGCTTTTTATACAAATCGAGTTATTTCTTATAGAAAAAACATTTCGTTAATATATTTTCTTAGAATTAATATTCTATGAATTCAAGGGTTCATTGATTTGTAAAAAACTATTTCATTAAAATGAGTTAAATTTTTGATTTTATAAATAATTGATGACTAAACTGTTGAAGATGGCAAATGACCAAGAACATTTAAGAACATTTGAGAACATTTAAGAACATTTAAGAACATTCAAGAACATTTATACTTTACTCTTATTTTGTCGACATTTATTATAAATTTAAAGTTAAGGGTTTAGCAGAACCGCCAGCATCTGGTTAACAATCGATGGGAAACAGTTATATCCAGGTAATTCAGGATATGTCGGTGGAAGTGTGCGCAACACTATATAGTATTCAATAGAAGTAATGCTCGATATTCTGATCTGAAAATCGATGTATTCATCAAAAACTAAATTTTAAAAATTTGAAAATATTTATTCATAAAATAATAATCTCTTTTAATACAAATTTTGAGTTTTTAAATGTTTTTAAAAATAATGATTTCTTAGAAAAGAGTAAATTCCTATAATTTATCAAAACTTTCGTAAACATTAAGAATTATTAATAATTAATTATTAATAAATGGTTTTATTTTGAATCAGTAATTATTAGATGGAAATAAATGTTTATAACTTACCCAAACAATATTTATCGAAAAACATTTCACAGAAAAATTTAAAGTTTGAGCAAGGTATTTCCCAAGAAACCAAACTTAATCCTAAACTTAACTCTAGAACTCTTTAACTTAACTCTACAAACCTTTGAATAACTTAAAACTAAACTAAACTAAAAACTTATAAATAAATTACTGTCAGATCTAACATAAAACCCCAGGATATTTCCTTAATAATAATCTCCTTGGTTATACCTTTATTTTAAATTTTGGTGAAATGTCTACAATCGTTATTAGATATACTATTTGTCCTTTTTTTTAAGATTGTTTTCAAGGTTTAATCATTGATTTAACATTTTTAAGATAACATTAGAGTAATTAATAAATGAAATGAAAAATATGTTTTCATTACTATTAAAAGTTGTTTATTAGTATTAACTTTAATCACAAATATTTAAAAACAATAAACAAATAAAAAGTATTATTCATAAAAAAGTCAATTAATGTGTTTTCAACAAAAATAGTATTCAATTAAAACAAACTAAAAGTTACAATAAAATCACTAAAATTAAAATAAGTGTTGACTATAAGGTCTATAAACAAATTATTTAAATTTATTTAAATGCATTGAAATAAAAACGTTTTTGATCTTGGTCCAACTTTAAGCTTAGAACAAATTAAGGTTACAAATCATAACATTATTCTTATTATTCAAATGATTTTTGGCTCAAACCTCCTCGTAATGTGACCTTAATTAGTCAAAATTACAATTTAATTAAATATTAAAGAATTAGATTTGCAAGATATAATAGATAGGGTACTATTTTTAAAAATTTGACAAATAATTATTCCGATTTTTTCCGATTTTATGATAAATCAGTTCCTAAGAACTTGAAATCTTAAGTTTAAATCCAATTTAAGATTAAAATCAAAGGAAGAATAAAATGAATAAAAATTATTCGACTCTTTTAGAGACTTTCAAATAGTTTTAACTTTAGTTTAAAATTCATTCATTGATTTAATCAAATTTTAAGAGAAAGTGATCCGTCAATTCCTATATATAAATAGTAAAAGACCTTTATTGGCCTTTATTGTCCTTGGTTACTTATTAAAATGTATCGAAATGATTGTGACTAATAAGTATGCTAGTGCATTTTCAAGAATTAATTTAATTCAAATAAATATATTTTATGGTTATCTCATCATTTTATCTGAAGAGAAGTTCGACGTCAATAATAGTGACTTTGTTTACAACAAATATCAAATGTGTTTACTCTCTCAGAGCTATTCATTACTCGATTTTTCAAACAATTCAGTTAATTCATCAAATATTTTCAAATAACAACTGATTAAAAAAAATCATTTCATTATTAGATTAAAAATTTAAACAAAAGAAACTCTAATTCAGAAAATATTCATTTAAATCAAAAACAAAATTGAAAAATAAATAAATTAACTCCTTAATCATATCCATGGTATTAATTATATTAATATTAAGCATTTAATTTAAATGACTGACGATTGAAGTAATGCTTTTTTCATTATAATGAGGTTTTCATGAATTAGTCTTAAAAATAAAGAACAAACCATTTGTTGAAAATTATTTGAAATATTTTCGGAAAGACCTTTCCTTAAATCAATTGAATTTATTTTTAACTCAAAGACATGAATCTTATGGACATTATTCTGGAATTTTATGAGGAAAGAGTTTAATATATTTTAAGTCATTAATAAAACATAACTACTTTTGTTTCCCCGAATTATTCCAAAAGCATTTTAACTTAAATCGAAAAATAAAGTTTTTTAAGTCTATTCTTATTTACTTTAAAGCCTACAAAATGACCTAAAATTTAGTCTATTTTTATGTTTCTCTAATTTATGAAAGAATGTTATTCTGTTTTCAACTCATATATTATGTTCTTTAGGTATGAATTCTAGTTATAAATAATTCTGAAAATAAGAAAAAATATTAAAAAAAGAATTACATAAATTAGAGGAATAACTGCTCTTAGATTTCTTTTGACAAATTTATAATAATTTAATAGAAATTAAAAAGAATTTCTAAATAAATAAATCTATTTTAATGATATTATGAAAAGAATAAACCTAGAATTAAAAGAGAATATTTTTACTGTATAATGAATTAACTAGTTGTTGCGAGTTTTAGTAGCTGTACTAATTCAATGATAACCAGCGAGGAAAGTTTTATCATTCATTGAATATTAGAAGAGTATAAAAAATTCCCCACTTTTTGAATAATATATGAATATATAAATAAATATTAATTTAAAGAAAAAATATATAATAAATGAATTGACTAAAACTAAAATGTTTAAAGTAAATTGATCTAGTACAATAAATTCAAAAGATATCAAAAAGTCTGGATCTTAGTTTTACGAATATTAATATTTGTGTCTCTGGTATTTATGCTCAAATACGAAATTCATCATGTCAAAATATCACATTTAATATTTAAAGACATTCATATAGGTAAAAGAACCAAGGACAATATAAATAATCATATGATAATTTAATCAATTTTTGTAATATCTTTAATATATTGATTAATACTTATTGTATTATTTTTAATCTTTTATTGGAAGCGATAATTTTTATATTGAAATCACTTTTATAATACGATTTTATATTGTATTGTAAGTATAGAACATATCCGTTAATTTGAACAAGTTTTGTTTGGGCAATCTTGTTCAAATTATCGGTACTTCAAATTAACGGATGTGTATATATTTTTTTGTCTCTCCTAATAAAAATTCAAATTTTAAAGGAAAAATAACTCGAAAACTTTCCTCATTGATATTTGAGGGCTGAACTGCGAAATTATGCGAAATGATATGATTTTGTTTATAACTTTGGATTTTGTAAAAACATTTTCAGAAATCAAATTAATTATCTTTTTTACAGATTATTCTAATGAAATACTTTCTGAAGAAAGAATTGGTTTAATATTTAGTGTTTACACAAAATTTAGTGAATAATAATATGTTTGCGTCGAATCGGGAGAACTCGTATAATCCGGTGTCTTATGTTTTCATTTAATCGATTTTTCCCAAAAGGTTTTATATAATGATTAGGGTTTTGTTTTATTCAGTGTCGGAGTCATCAATAAAATAAAGAAGTGATGCACAAAAACAGGTGCAAACCAGTGATCGTTTGTTCAGAAGAGCACTCAAATCATTTGATTCAAATCCTTAACTGATTCAGTGCTTCATTCAGTTGTAAGAATCAATTGACTGAAAAAACATTGAATTCATTGAAAGGTTTATTTGGAAGAAATACAATAAAATCAAATCAAATACACATTTGGTTTACAATTAATTCAAAATTTGTGTTTGTCTTTCAATTATTTCTTTTGGTTATTAGAACTGAACTAAAAACTATAGAAAAGATATATTTTTCTAAAAACAATGGAATTTCAAAAATTAAAAATTACTGTAAATAATATTTTTAATTAGTATTAAAAAAGTTGTTTGAATCTTGATCATTTACGTAATTAATTTCCTTGAATAAATTCAACTTTTTTGTAAAATACATATACAAGTATAGTAATGAATATGCATGTTAAAAATATTTAATTATCTAACAATTTATTAAAAATTATAAGACTATAATTAATGAGAACTTCCTTTTGAATATTTCTTTTATTTTTTGTCGATTCACTTAAATTAAAAGAAAATTGAATTATAAATCGATAGTCATTTTAATATTGATTTTTATATTTAATAATCGATATATAATTTTCATCGAAATCTTTTTTATATTTAATTTATGTTTAAATATTAATTTAGGAATAAATTCTAAACATTTCTATCATTTGATGACATTAATTGTGAATTTCTATAAATTAAGTAATAAATGAAATAAAGATTTAGGATTTATAGTGTCATCCATTAAAATATAGTAGAGATAGTTAACCTTCAATCAGTAATTCCCTGTCGATCGACTAATTTATTTTTGACGAAATGCCTTTTCACTGAATAATTGATTATTTAATGCCATCTCCAGACCGGTAACCACTTTTAGAGACTACACTTATGATCATCAGAATAATTGGCGGATAATATATTTAAAATCATATGAATCATATCATATGACAATTGAATGGTTTTGTGCAGAAAAGAGACTAACGCTTTAAATTTCATAGCTATTAAAAGGCACCGAAACATACACTCATTTATATTACTATATGTCGAAGATTAGTAACCTTTTACCATATGTTAGTTTAAAGCGTTAGTCTCTTTTCTGCTTTTAACCATTCAATTGTTTTATCAAACTATGAATACTATAGTTATTAATGAAATTCAGATAAAAACAATCCCTGTATTTCTAATCATTGATTAGTAATCAATAATTTCGATAATTGATATAAGAATTACATTCTTCGTTAAAAATTGATTTATTTTGACTAAAATTTTTGCAAAAATTAAATGAATTCTTCATTTATTATTTTTTATACAGAATTTAATTATTCAGTTGTCGTCAAACATTCAAACATTTTTAGCGATTAAAATCAGATTAAGAATTAATGAATTAATGAGGAATATATTATATAAATTAATGCATAACTTTTGTTTTAAAAGTAACTAGGAACTTTATTATATTATTCTTGTAAAAAAAGTGGAAAAAAAAGATTAAAGTATTGACATTCTTATCGTAAAATAAAGTGTAAAGTAAAGAGCAAAGAGTTAATGCAAAATCTATTTAATGGCATTGAATTTGTTCACAACTAATGTCAGAGTTATTGATTTGGGCATTGAGTCGATCGTATCTCAGGTTACGACCCATGTATTCATTACCAATACTTTATTATCGATGTCTTACATAATAGGATTTATATGATATAACTTATGTCATATAAGTTAAGTCAAAAACTTTTATAAACTTAGATATTCTATAAAATAATTTGTTAACTAAATAAGATACAAATAGAATCAACAAATAGAATACCCTCTGAGTTGTAAAACAATTTACAAGATCTTTTACTAAGGCCTTATTACCTTAGTATTTAGTAAAATACTATTACTTCTAGAAATAAAAATTAAGCATTTGTTTAAAGAGTCATAACTTCCATTCGGAATCTCCGGCCCTTTTTCAGCCCTTTTTTACTTATTCCTAAATAATATTACCAAGTTCATTGAAAAGTAAACCCTTTAGTGGTTAGTCAAAAAACAAATGTTTTACCTTGAGTGTATGTTATATCTTGAACAAACTATTATAAAAAAGGCTCTGACCAATGACTATCAAGAATGTTTGAAAAAAGTTAATGAATTAAAGCGCAAATTTTAAATATTCCGAATCTAAGTCATAACATATGGTTTTTAAATCTGTGGTTCATAAATGTTTAGAATTAATATTCATTTTTTGTTTCATTATTTATAAATTATAATAATATTAAAACTAAATTCATTAAAATAACAAGGCACAGATGAAAATTTAGCTTTCACCAAGACCACAACTTGTAGACAATAAACTTATTTTAGTTGTTGTATGAAAGCTAAATTTTCATATGTTACCTTGTTATATTTATTCTAAACCAACTACACCTAAAGTTTGATTAATTCATTAATTTTTATTTTATTTAAAATAATTTCAAAACACATTTGCCATCTGTTGGCAGTCACTCAAATGAATTCATTCAAATGTATTAGAGTTCGTCCATTTATAAACAGAAATTTGCCGTATGTAACGTTACTATACAACAAATGATGTCTAGTATTTGAAGTGAATCACCTGCTAATGATTCATTAGATGTTATACTATACATCATTTGTTTTTATAGTGACGTCACTTACGGCAAAATTTCTGTTTATAAATGGACGAACTCTACGAGTCCAAGAGTGGTCTGAAAATTTAACCCTTAGATGGCACTTTAAAAAAACGGACATAAACAGATTCGTGGTTCAAGTTTTTGCTCGCTTGCAATGTATTACTATTCATTCTATAAAGTAGTGTGAGCTGATTGCGCTTCATAAAATATTTGTTGACATTTAGCGCTAAACCTTATAAGCTTTAGTCACAAAGCAGTGATGAT
>JAQFZM010000769.1:0-25342 GCA_034695785.1 Galumna obvia | reverse complement strand
TATTCACAACTAAGAGATTTTCACAACAGAGGAATTCACTACTCGGAAGGATTTTAATATTAATAGTATAGCGAGTCGGCCAAACTATCATTAATTGTTAACACCAAGGAGCCTTTCACAGTAGGGGTATTTACAACTGGGAACTTCTACTGTAATATGTTTTAAAAACTCAAGATAAGTTTGATAAAATAAAACGAAAATTCCTAAGTTACACAATTTGTTTGATTATACTTAACATACACTTAATAATATTAGAAAATTAACTTTAGTCAACTTTTATCATGTATAAATATTTTTATTTAGTTTTATAGCAAAGAAGATACTGCACTTAAATAAAATATTTATTTTTTAATCTTTGAATTTTTTATTTATTTAAAATAACTTTTATAGAATAAATAGTTTTCATTTTATCATCTTTAAATTATTGCACAAAATATGTTTTAATTGATAATTTGAAATAAATTTGGTAAAACTTCTTTAATATTGTCTGTTTATTTTAATAATTTTTAAAATTTTAACTGAAATTAAAATTGTTTCATAATGTTCGTGAATTATAACCGAAATATAATATATAAACCAGAAAATTTTGGTTGTTTATAAATTTTTATATAAAATATATATAATTATATTTAAAAAATTTTATTTTAAATTTTCCATGTTTAAAAATTAATTCTTGTGAAAAACAGATGAGTATAACATTTTATTATTATTTTTATTAATCTGATAAAATAATAATTTTAAGAGGACAACTCTTACTAACAAATAACCTTGGAAATTATTGTTATCTTATATTTCATTAAAATAATAGAGTAAATGAAATAAATTGTTTTATAAAATGTAAAAAAATTAGAAATTTTGATTATAGTGTTATTACAGTATTAATCAAGGTCTATTTGATGGGTAGGGGATATTGCTATTTTGACTACTTTTCTCGTGGCATGGGTATAGTGGGATTTTCAAAGTTTAAAATAGTTAGTTTTATAGGACTTTCTGTGCATTGATGCATACAATTCATTCTAATTTAACGTAATCTATCATATTTGATTAAAATATTAAGAATTTATATTAAAATTGAATATTTAAAAATTCAGTCAAAAAATCAACTTTGCTGCTTAAAAATATAGCTAAAAAATGTAAAATTTTTTCTAATATTAGATTTTATTAAGGTTTGTTTTATTTTATTTATACTTACAACCCTTATTTAATTTTCTCTCATTTTTATCAAATTTACGAATTTTTCTCACTTATTTTTCTCATCGATGCATTGTTGGGGGTAGATGTGGAGTATGCCGCCGATCACAGTGGTATTTAGGCTATACTCTTTCCACCAAATGGCCATCATTGAGTAATGAGATTTTATTCTGTACCATTTATTTGAGAGTATAAGTTTTTTATTTCAACAATTTTAATTCACTTTATAAAATGATTACATTTCAAGTGATGAATTTAACAAATTATTTAATAAAAAATATTTTTAAAATAAATTTTGCTAAAATACATTCAGGTGATAGTAAGATATATGGACAAATTTAAATAAATCTGAAAAAGATTTTAAATATAATATATTTCTTCACTCTGCAACTTTAGAAAACAAATATTTTCTGATTGTCAAACGGTTCATAAAATACAAATTTAATAATTAAGGATTTTTATAAACCTTTCATTAAATAAATTATATACAATTTTTTAAGAATAAAATTTTTAATATCATATTCCAAGGGTTTATAAAAATTATATGAATTATTTAGAAATATTTAATTTTTTAATAACAGTTATTTAATTATAAATAAAAATATAAGGAATAAATTATAATAATGTTAATTAATAAATTTTTATTTTTTATTAGTTTAATATTAAAATAATATTATTTAAAAATTTAAGTCAAAAATTTTGCTAAAATTTTCTAGATAACAATATATTTGATAAGTAATAAATTAATATTAACGATAGTATCTATCTTTTATATTAAAGCGAATAAAATTTTATTTCAAATTTTAAAAGAAAAGTTAGTATCTAAATCACAAAAATCATTATTAAATTTGTATAATATAAGTTTTTTCTGAGTACTATAATTTAGAAAATAAAATTTATTGAGAAATATTTGAATATTTTAAATGAAATTCTAATTATTTATATATTGTTTGAAAAAATATATTCTACTAACTTTGAATTTTATCAACTGTTTAAATAAAATATATTTGTGTTTGTAACTTTCAAATTAAATTTTTTTTAATTTGGATTAATATATATAAAATTAAGAAACATAATTATAAATTGTAATAAATTTTATTTTTTTAAATTCGTAACTTATTAAGAAATAACCATCAAAATATTATCAAAATGTGATAACAAATGACAATTCCCTCAAATTGAATATTTAGAAATGTCATTATTTTTATCAAATTATGTAACTTATTTACAGTTTGTAATTATTTTTATAATTTTTCATTTAATTTAACCAATATAGAAATATACATATTTTTACCCGATATTGTTGTCTAAAGTACTAGTTTTATGAAATATCATAAATTTTATCAAATTATGTAACTTATGTATAGTTTGTAATAATTTTTATAGTTTTTCATTTAATTTAATGAAATTCAACTTAACATTTTGTTTTCTTTGTAACAATTTTTCTTGCTCATTTTGATCAAAATATTTTCAGTTAAATTAAATATACAATAAAACAAAATTATAAGACTTTCAAATTTATCAAATAAAGTCAATGTTTAAACAAAGATTTAAATTTATTTTTCGGTTAATTAAGATTCAATTTCTTCAGTGATTAAATAATAATTAAAATGTTTTAAAAACAGTAAACAAATTTCATTATTTGCTATAATTTATTGATAATTCATAAAACAATTTATTTGTGTTATATCTGCCAAAGAATTATTTTTATATTAAAAAGACAATATAAGACAATTAAAATATTTTTACCTTATATAAATGAAAATATTTTTATAAGGTAAAAATATTTATACAAGAGACGACTGATAAACATTGTTTGGTAAAAGATTGCATTGGTTGTATCCATCGTACTCACTTTTATGATGAAGATTAATTATGAAATATTTAAAAGCCAACAAGTTGAATTTAACAATAAATTATATCGTTGAAGGGAGATGTGCCCCGAAGGTAGAACCAGAGCGGAACCCACAATATCACTCAGGCTTTTAGTTAGGGGACGATGGGATGAACTGGACATCATTGAAAAATTCGCACAAAATCTCTCACACTATTCATATAAAACAATTCATTTATTGATTTAAACTTCAGGAGGATAGAACAGCCTCTCCGTATCTATCAAAAATCGACATTTTCCCATTATCATCAAAAGGGTAGATATAAAGGGAGAACAAAGAATAATTGGGTTAGCAAGTAGAGTTGGAGGGTGGCACTTTAGAGTGAGTTGTTGAGCCTGTAGGTGTGTGGGCCCGTAAAGTGGGTATGTGGACCGTTAAGGTGAGTATATGAAGTAAAAATATTTTATGCTCTGAATCCCACGGCTGGGGGTTCGCGGGCAGGCGGGCGGGTGAGTGGATGCAAAACGTTTATATATACTACATTTGACTTCGTAAATATAGTTAAAAATACCTCTGCTTTTATACAAAACTATGCATTCAATTCTATAAACCTTTCCAAAGGTCATATATAAGAACCTCAAAAATATAAATAAAATTATAATGAAACCTTTTAAAAATGTACAGGTTAATAATGACGTTTAGAATAAAAATTACAAGAGTTTATAAAAGATGGTTTTGTTTTGCGTCAAATTTTACAAAACGTTATTCATTATAACATATTTTTGAGTCGTACATAAATATATGTGAAGATATTAATTAGGGTTATTTTGTATTTATTGAAACCTACTAATAAGTTGCTAATATAGCCATTTAATTTCTAAACGTCATTATAATCTAGCACAATTTTAAAAGCTTTCATTATAATCTTCATTATATTTTTGAAGTTCTTAGTCATATGACTCATACAACCATGCTCATTTTTGCGTGAATGAGTGTACAGCGTACACCAATTATAAATAATGATATCATAGAATTTATTAAAATTTATAATTTAATTTTCTTTTGATTATAATTTTTAAGAAAACATTATTCATTGAAGACATATTTTTGAATCATTCATAATTCAAATATCTGTCTTAAAACAAATCAGGTTAATTTTCCATATATTAATATTTGTTAAGAAAAGTTAAAAAAATTTAAATTTCGTTATTAGCATGCAATTTCTCGTAGGTTTTCGTCATAATCTTTATGATTCAACTTGTATCTTTGAATTTTTCATTAAATTATGAAAAATTTTGAAACATATCGATAGTTTTATTATATTTTTTTTGAGAGATTCCAATTAAATTTAAGAAGATAACATCAATACTTAATTTAAGTGCGATAACATCAATACCAATGAATTAAATATGAATATTTTTATATGGGTCTAGGATAGCGATGCCCATTTTTGAACCATTGGTTCACGGGGATTTTTCAGATTGATTTTTCCCTAACATTATTCATGTTAGGGAAAATGTGTACTTGTTGAGTGTTAATAAATGAATAGTAATTAAACTTTAGTTGAAAATCAATAGTCTGAAATTTTTATAAGATTCCATTGTAAGCTTTAAAAATAAGCATAACTAGTCAAAAATATCAATTAGAAAATTTAAAAAGACGGCTAAAAATATACAACATTGGATAAGTAACATTTTGATTAAATTATTTTATGATTTATCATTAAATTATATCAAATTATTTAAATCATTTAAAGTTCTAATGAATTTAATAATTTGCTATTTAATTTATTCCATTTAAATTTAAAAGTTTTTGTTAATAATAATTTAATTTAATTTCCATTTTAAATATATTATAAACTAGTAATAAATATAAAATATTATATATTTTTCAAATATATTAATTAAGGAAAAAGTTTAGAAAATTATTGAAATTTATTTATCGCTTAATTGAAACTTTCCCACTTCAGTGCTCTAATGAATTATAAATAGTTTTTCTTTTATTTTTATATACAGTTAGGTCTCGATTTTGGTCACATCGATTTTGGCCAAACCTCGATTCTGTCCAGTAATTTTGAAAACACGAACAGCACAGTCCTATGACTGTACAAATGTTAAAGGACCTCGATTTTAGCCAAAACTCAATTTTGGTCAGCAAATTTGCCGACACCGTCAATTGGCAAAAATCGAGGCCTAACTGTATTTATAAATTTTATTACCGGTTGTGACTAAATTCATTTTATGCAAATTGTGGAAATTTAGCTCCTTTAGTTCGTAAGTCTTAATTTATTAAAACAAATTTTAGATCATAATTTATTTCAGAATAGAAGTTAAGTTTATTTCATTTAAAATTTTTTTTCCAATTAATTAATTTATAAGTACTTCATTAAATGATTTACATTATGATTAAGCTAACAATAATTATTTTTGTTTAAATTAAAGTTTTTATAGTTAAATTTAAAAGAAAATATATCTTACTCTTGGATATCACAGGGGAGATATCCCTCCTTTCGCGAAAAGTCGGATACCACCCCATCATCTAGGATAGTGTTTCCCATTTTTAAAACTTACAATTGAATATTACAATAATTTCAAACATTATTGATTTTCAACTAACGTTTAAATACTAAAGTTTAAATACTTTACTCATTTACTGACACTCAACAGGCACACTTTTTCCCTAACATGAATTTTGTTAGGGAAAAATCAATCTAAACAAGGTTTGAGGCAAAGCCAATAATTCCTACATTTAATATCTAGCTTCTATCAATATAATATAATAGCAATTTAATTTATTCCAGCTAAAAATATATTCAAGCATTTTAAAAAGATTCCTATATAAGTTAGGGTGTCCTTGTTTCTAGTATTATGTAATTTGATATGTGAGTGATTGGCAATGAGGGCAAAGTCCACCACTCCTTTCTTTTTCTTTCAAAAAGGTGTAATTTCTCCGTTAATAACAAAAAGTTTAGTTTCAAATGGAGGATATCACAGCTTACACACACTTCTTTTCTATCAAAAAGACGTATATCCCCGTTAGTATCAAAAAAATTGGTCAAAAGAGAAGTTCATCACAGCCTACCATTTCCCTTTTAATTTATCAAATAGGCGAACTTTCCCTGTTACAAACAAACGATTTGTCTCAAGAGAAATATTTCTAAGCCTAAACAAACACCTCCTTTTTATCAATAAGACGAAATTTTTCCGTTACTATCAAAATTGTTGTCCACAGAGAAGGAGATGAGAGCCTACTCACACATACACACACTTTATCGCTTATATCAAAAGGACGGAATTTTCCCGTTACTATTAAAAAGTTTTGTCAAAAGAGAAGTTTATCACACCAAACAACCTCTCTCCTAAATTATCAAAAAGCCAAATTTTCCCCTTTACCAACAAAAGAGTTGATTTACAGAGAAGGATATAAGAGGTTAGAGATACACACTCTTTCGCTCCTATCAAAAAGACGAAATTTTTCCGATATTATCAAAAAGGTTGGCCATAAAAAGGATATACCAACCTACCACTCCCTTCCGTTTCTTTAAAAAATACGAAATTTCCACGTTATTAACAACTGTGCGGGTGCAAAACGATTACATATACTACACTTACTATGTAAATGTAGTGAAAAATTAATACCTGTCATCGGATCCTTCGTCTCTCACTCCGGATCCTTTCATTGCATGACTAAAACTTTGGTTTCACTTCATTTGAAACCTAAGTTTTAAAAAGACTGACAGCAATTGTAGTCGAAACGAACACTAATGTTAATAATTAGTATTAATATTAAAAAAGTCGAAGTTATCGATTTAATTGTGCGATTTGTAAGTAAGTCTTACTTTATTTATGTTAATATAACTCAACACAACAACCAAAGTCTCAACTTAATTATCAAGATGAAAATACGACTGTGTCTGCATTTGATTGGGAGATGGGGGAGTGACATGGTGAAGATTACCAGGTAAAAGGTTCGTATTTTTTACAATAAAAAAGTGTTTTTCAATATGTTATTATACCTTGGTGTTTGATATTTAAAAGCAGAGGATTAAATATTTTATTCTTTGATAGATACTAAAATTTTTAGCTTAAGCTTGTAAAAATAAAAATAGAATTAATGTTTCTAATCTGCGATTCATTTTCAAGGCATTATCTAGTAAAATTAAGTGCGTATGTTATGTTATGTAACATGTGCAAGCATACAAAACTTTTTCATATACATTATTAAAATAAGCGAGGAAAGTTCTTATTAACAGAAAAGTCCTATGTCAATTGAATTTTTTGTTTAATTAACGCAATTTGATTAACTATTTAATGCTCATCGAATAGGGTTTTATCTTGTTAAAAATTAAGAATTTAATTGAATCCTGGGCTTGCTTATTGAGGGAAAATTGTTAGTTCTTCCTGTCTTTATAATAAAAAATTCCCCTCCCTTCCCTTTGCATTGAAAGTGATTCCATGATTTTAAAATGAAAATTTTTCTAGGTTATATAAACTGTATTACTCATCTTGTTAAAAAAATTTGGGATAGTATCTATTGTAAAGTCTCTTATTTGATCTCTATTTTGCCCCATTTTTAAAGATTTATTATTTTTTTGGATTTATAACCCTTTTAAGAAACTGACCCTTTATTGGGTCAGTTTCTATTGGGTTTAGTTATATCTCAAATGTTTTTAAATGATTTCTGTAAACAATATTGAAAATCACTGTTTTATATTATAAACAATTAATGCCTGTAATCGGATCCTTCGTTTCTCGCTCCGGATCCCTTCATTGCAAGACCTAAACTTTGGTTTCTCTTCATTTGAAACCTAAAGTTTGAAAAAGACTGACAGCAATTGCAGTCGAAACGGTCACTAATGTTAATAATTAGTATTAATATTAAAAAAGTCGAAGTTATCGATTTAATTGTTGTGCGATTTGTAAGTAAGTCTTACTTTATTTTTGTTAATATAACTCAACACAACAACCAAAGTCTCAACTCAATATATTTTTTAATTTTTGTGATATTAATTGGGTTTATATAGGACATCTATTTGATCGTTTATTCAAAACCCCCCCATTGACTTAACCCTTTTATTTTTCCGCTAGAAGGCTCTAAATGATTTTAAAAAATTTTAGAAATTTAAAAATATTTACATCGATTTCTATTAAACCAAGCATGCTTATTACGAATATGAAAGTTAAAATTACGTAGATATAATAATTTTTAAATAATTTAAGTAATAAATGAATTTTTTCGAAAAATTATGAAAAAATAGATTACTGCTTTCTGAAAATTACCTTTTTAAATAATTTTTCGAAAAAAGTTAAAGAATTTCTTTAATTAATTAAATATTATTATATCTACATAATTTTCATACTCATATCCAGCATGCTCGAATTGACAGGAATCGATGTTCATATTATTGATTATCTTAAATTTTTTCATAAAATTTAGAGCCATCTAGCGGCTAAATTAAATAAGATAAAATAATGAAAACTTCATAGAAATGATCTATTAGTAGTTCTCTATTAGTCACATAAAATTCATAAATATTGAAAAATATATATTTTCACAATCGCATGAGATATATTTTTTTTAATTTGGCGCTTAATAAAAATTAATGGAAGCCATTTTGAAAAAATGTCTTACTAATTATAGAGCCCAGGTTTATTCAGGTTTACGATGCTTTTTATTTGAAAAAGATATCTCTTTTACTTTTTGAGAAAAGGGCTAATTTAAAATCTGCGTAGGTGGTGAAGGAATCTGTATAACCTTGTTCAATTTAAAGGTAAATTTAACCCAGAACTTATTGAGTAATCCAATTAATTTGATCAAGATTAAATTAGACACAATTTCTTTGAAAAAAATTGATAACAAAGTAATCAAAAATCTAAATAAATTAGAATTAGTAATTTTCAATAAATTAAAGTACCTGACTATGCATTTTTAATTGAGTAAGGTTCAAATAGGGGCACAAGTTTAGTATAGGACCCGCGGCTTAGAGGGACGTGTCATACGTCATTGGAAAGCTTATGAGTAGAGGAGTATATACTTAATATGGATACTTAATGTATATATTTAATATGGATTGTCGGAAATCAAGGTTTCAGAAGTTAAAAGATACGCCCTTTATACATTGAATTAGATGCTGAAAAGGGCATAATTAAATATTTGTTTAGGTTAAGTTATGGATAATTTAGGTTTGTTTAGGTTAGGCTAAGTAATGTTTGTTTAGGTTAGGTTAGGTTAGGTTAGGTTGATTTATCCCCTTTTCTTTATATATTTTAATATATAAAGAGCGTATCTCTTAACTTTTGATCCGTTGATTTCCGACATTCCATATTAAATATATAAACTCCTCTCATCATAAGCTTTCCAACGATATATGACACGCCCCTAAAAGGGGCGGGTCCTATACTAAACTGCAGCCATTTAAATTTTATTTAATTAATGAATTTTTATTCACTTTTTATATGGGTAATCCACTATTATCGTCAATCGTGGAAAGGTTAAATCTAGCATAAATAAAATATCTTTCTCTATGTATTATTTTTAATTATCCGAAGTCCCGAATGGTTATTCCTTAAATCCCGAACGGGTTTAAAGCTTAAAGCTAAATTACATACTTTTTTGAGTAATTTAGGTTTTGCACAAAATCGTTTTATCAACTTCTGTCTTTAATGCATAATTATAATAGTTCATTTAAAATTTTTTTATTGATAGTTTAAAATTAAATAAAGAATAATAGAAGTGAATTTAAATTTTTGAACAAATATTGTGATTTATCATTTGGAATTATTATATTGAGACATTCCTATGATTGAATGTCATTCTGGACATAACTTACCTAAAGTTGACTTATTTCCTAATCTATGGCTCACACATCATAGCCAAGGCCTTTAACACATTAGCCCTGAGCTACACATATATTTACCTAATATTGAGTCAATCATTCCTTTATAAGCCAATGCTTTTCATTATTAGCTTCAGTTCCATTCTAACCACAGCAGTGACCACAACACTGTCGGAACTCAGTCTCTCCTATCGATTAGTTATGGTTTAGCCTTCAGTCTATTCATATCATATTTAAATCTAATTATAATTGTGTTCAACATTACTGTAATAAATGTCTTTACTTTTGATTAGTTTTGAAATAAAGTATTTTTGCTAAAAAGTGTTGATCACTAATTGTGCCCATTCATAAGACATGCCACAATATATTTTTATAAACCTATATTATTACTCTATACTTTAGGTGATTTAATTTATAAATTCAATTATAAAATTTGTAGGAAAGAATAAAATGTGATAGAACATTTAAAAAAAAAATTTACTTTTTCTTTGATTTAAATTTTAAACAAGATGGCTTTTTGCAAAAAATGTTTGTGATGTAGTATAGACTATTTATTATATCTATATATGAAAAATAATTTGTTAAATCTTAAACAAATAATTATTATCTGAGAAATATGACCTAAAATTTGGTCTAAAAATGGCATCTTTCGTGAATTTTTGAATGATTTTTTTCAATTTAACGAAAAATTCTACTTATAAAGCAACAAATTTTCTTTCAAATTCTGCTTGTTAAACCTAGTCATTTAACAGTGATTGATTTTATTAACCAATTAGTGATAAAATAAATGAATTTCTTAATTTGTCAGTCAATCCAATTTTTGATCTTTTCTTAAGATATAGCAGGGATAGCAAAAGACCGAGGTCCAAGGGGGTATAAGGGTAGGGTATTTTGAAAATGACCAAAAAATGCTTTAAAACACATAAAATACCAATTTTAAGGCTTTTTCTGCTTTATGTGACTTTATTTAGTCATATTTTAACGCATTTTATCAAAATTAGTGCAAAAAACTAAGAAACTTTGGCAAAAAAGGCAATTTTGTAAAATTTTCAAAAATTTAAAGGACCAAAATTTGAGCGTAAAAGCATGATTTTTGATGGTTTTATGCATTTCTTGAGGTTTTCCTTTAATTTTCTTCAAATTTTCTGCCATATGTTGATTATTTTCTTAATTTTTCCTTTTTTTTTTGCCTAATTTTGTGAATTTTCCCCACTTTTTTCCTTTCTTTCTCTAGGTTGGTCCTCTAACTCTCTTCTAAGGGGGGGTATTTTTCCGGTTTTTGGCTCCAAGGGGGGTATTCCGGAATACCCCTTCTTTTGCCATCCTTGGATATAGTAATTTTTTTAAAAATTTTACCCATCAAAATATGACAAAAGATGAATTATTTAATCTATTTAATGGAACCTTTATAATTTTGAAAACTTCATTTAATTGTAAATTTAAATCAAATTATTCTTTAAATTGTTCTATCACATTTTATAGTATCCTACAAAATTCAATACTTGAATTAATAAACTAAATTATTTAAATTATAAAGTAATAATATAAGTTCATTAAAATATATAAATATCAATTAATGCTAGAGCATTAATAGTCAAATTTAAGGACAAACTTGGTGAAGTCAAAAAACGCAATGACTTTTCCAAACATCTAATAACTTGTTTCGAATTTGAGGTATAGACACAATTAATTTATATAAAAAATGGAATAGGTAATAAAATAATTTTAATATATCTATAATGGTTTACAACAAGGAATGTTCAAAAGTATAGAAAGATAAAAAATTTGCAGCTTATAATAGGAACGTGCATATATTGTCAATAAATAATGTCATTAAACTTAAAGCTTTATTAAAATTTTTTTGAAAAATTTCATTAGGCTTTTATAGAATAGAAATAACCCTGATTATTTTCAAAAAGATCTTTATGAATGGTACAAAAATTAGTTTCACTTAATGATGTTTTTATAATCTTGGTATTTGAAGCCATTTTAATTTTGGTTTGTTTGTTTAATATTTTAAAAAAAAATGAATTCATTACTTGGAAAAACTGGTGAATTAAAAAAACTAATTGAAGAAGATGATTTTATCTCTAGAAATGATGATAATATTTATTGTAGTTGTTGCAATGTTAAAATCAATGGTAATTTGAATAATAAATTGAAAAAACATTTGAAAACTAAAAAACATCAAAAAAAATATTGAAATTAAATTAAAGAATAAAAAGGAATTCGTTGGCAATAAAAAATTTAATGATGAATTTGCTAAGGTGATGATAGAAGATTACGTTACATTTAATTTAATGAATAAGAATAATTTTAAATGTTTTTTTGAAAATCAAATTAAGAAGAAATTGCCAAGTAGAAATAAATTAAGTATATGTGTTAATAGAATTTATGAAGATATTTTATTAAAAATAAAACAAAAAATCTCAGGCAAAAAATTTATATAATGATTGATGAAACCTAAAATAAAAGGTAAATTATTTGCAAAATTATAAAATAAAAATAATAGCAGAATATTATTCTAGCAAATGTATTTTAAACTTTTTTAACGAGAATGAGATGGAGAACCTAGCCAATCAAAGTAATTTTAATGCAAAATAAAATAAGGTATTCATTTATTAAATTTCATTAAATTATCTTTACTCTAGACAAAATTATTTGAGAAAAAGTAATTTACCTTTTAAATAAATTCTCTCAATTTTACTCATTTCAACAAATTTTTTAATTCATATTTTATAATAGAAATTATTTTTCTCAAATAATTTGTCTAGAGTTAAAATATTTTAATGAAATTTAATAAATGAATACCTTATTTTATTTTGCATTAAAATTACTTTATTTCACCAAAATTGATTAAGAAACATTTGATCCAGATCAATTCGAATTTTTTCAATTTTAAAATACACATTCTGATTTTTCCTATATTAATAAGAATTATGAAAAACAAAAAAACCCATATCGAATCAATTTAGATCTAATTTATAAAACATATAATCTTTATATAAATATCTTTTTAAATTTTATGAAAATCGACATTTTATAAAATGTTAATTTTTGAAGAAATTATTCAAGGGAATTTAAAAAAATTTCATTTTCATAAAATATAAATAAAACCATATCTGTATTTAAAAAATAATCTTGGTAGCGTAAATATTACAGGAGATAAACGAACAAATGACCCGACACATATATTGCACACAACTGTATGCACGTTCCTTCTATAAGCTGCAAATTTTTTATCTTTATATACTTTTGAACATTCCTGTTTAAAACTTCCATAGTTGGATTATTAAAGAAATTTTAAAATTCCAATTAATAAAGATTTCACTGCCAAAAAACCACTGTAAAGAGTTTCTTCAAACACTGTCTGTGATCATACACATACACTCGATTGTAAAACCCACTTTGATTGATTTCTTGTTATAAAATTTTTCTCATTAGTTAAAATATAATTATTTTTTAAATTCAAATTTGGTTTTGCCAAAAATTTTATATTTAAAAATTTTTTTACATTTACCTGATTATATTTAATTAAATTGGTAAAATAGATGAGCATGAATAACTTAAAAAGTAATCATGCTAAGAAAATTGATTTATATCACATTTTAATCTACATTAAAATAAGCTAAATATGTTTTGGGATTTTTAAAATATCTTAATATATGACAAAATAATCAAGAAAAATCATAAAATTTTTGAAATTTCCCTGGTATTTTTGAACATATTCTCATTCCATTTTTATTAAAAATAAATCATTTATTAAGATACTCACTTTCTATATGATTTATAAAAATGATGCAGTTACACTGAAGGCTTTTGAAATTATAAGTTATTTCATTAATTAAAATGGATTTTTAATTTTTTACCGTAACATCCATGTAAAAATCATTTTTTATTGCCATATAACTTGCATCAACCTTGATTATTTTAAAATTCATTAATGAAACTGGCACATTTTCATATTTTAGATAGAGTTTGACTATCTTAATATAGGTTTCAGTTTTCAATAAAATAAGCTTGATAATTTGCTCAAAAATGCTCAGGAAAATTTCAATAACTACGATTTTTCTGGATTATTTTGTGATTTGTCAAGATATATGAAAAATTCCAAAACCCTTTTTGGCTTAATTTTAATGTAGAATAAAATTTTAAATAAATCAATTTTATAGTTAGATTACATTTAAGATATTCATGCTAAATTATTTTACGCCATTTAATTAAAAATAATCAAGTTAACGCGAATATATTTAAACATGAAAATTTTAAGCAAAACCATAGTTTTATTTAAAAAATATTTATTTTCTAGCTAATTGGAAAGATTTGACTGCAAAAATTTACTTAAAGTGAGTTTTTCACTCGAGTGTATGATAATATATTTGAAGAAATTGATAACAATATAGCCATGGTAACAAATTGAACTTCAAAATATTACTGCTATGTTGTGATGATAATTAAATTCTATAAATGTTAAATAAATGGCCATGGATCAAAAACACAAGGGATATACCAAAATTGTTTACCCTAGAATGAGTATATTACAATTTTTTGGGACAATGGATATTGTCAAAAATACAAAAGTGACACATAACAAAGCACATTTTAGGTTGGTCAAATGGATAAAAATATTCTAGATGTAACTTTTACACATGTCAACTATAAATTTAAATCTTGATAAACGTCGACTGACCAAATATCCTAGAATACTCTGAGTTGGGGGTCACTGACCTTTATATGGGTTCTATTAAGTTAGGTTAACTTTGTTTAAGTCAATTTTATATAAGCCAACTCGATATAAAGAAACGATATCCAAGAATTATAAATATAAATAAGGTTTGATATAAGCCCAAAATATTAGAATTTTTAAAAGAATAAAATTATTGTTATAAAAAATAAGTCAAACCCAAAAAAAGAATAATTTAGATATAATTTTAAAAAATTAAATTTTGAAGGCAATATATTTTATCGAATTTCTCATAAAATTAATAGTTAATTTTTTTTAATTTAAGACATTTTAGAACATATCATTTAGAAATATAATTCAATAAACATATGATTTATAACATACACTCCTTATTTATGAAATGAACTTATTTTTAAAGAGAAAATAATAATTATAGATATTACCGAAAAATTTAATGATTTTGAAATAATTTTTTCATATATTTCAAACTTATGATAAATTTAATAAGAAATAAATTAAAACAGAAAGTAATAAGTGATCAAACATTTGCTTATTTGTGTTCATCAATACATTTGTTATTTAATTTAGGTTAAATTAAAGGGGAAAACTATGTTGTTCATATAAGGAAACTTTTAGAAAGAAATATACATTCGTCCACATAAATTTATCTACATTTAGTGCCTTTTTAAGCTAGACTCATTTTGTCCCTAAATCTTTTAGTACATTCAGGCGAAAGAAATTCTATTTAATCCCATCTATGGTTTTGCCTAAGTTTTACCCACAAATATTTTAAAATTTTACTTAGTATTATTCTCTTTGAATTGATGTTTTGTACCTTGTTCATTATTTCAAAGATTATGAAATATAAAAAACAATTTTGATGATTTTTGTAAATTAGAAAAATATTAAGCCCTTACCTGTTTTTTTTGTTTCTCAATAATCAAATAAATTTTGATAAAATGAGCTTGCAAAATTAAATTTTTTTAAAAATTCGAATTAATCTTGTTCTTAGGTTACTTAACTTATTTAGATGAAACAAGATAAATTTGGTGCTAAATAATATTTTGTATAACTCTACCGAGTTTCACTAAAAGATTTCTACTGATTCCAAAGTTATTGGATATATAGTATATTCCAGGCATGGCCAAACCTTTCGATTCTAGGGGGGTTATTAGGGAGGTATTTTGCTCCGGCTTAGTGGAGGTATTAGGTGAGGGGTATTTTGAAAATGACCAAAAATTTCTTAAAAACGCATAAAACGTCGTTTTTAAGATGTTTTCTGATGTATATGAGTATAATTAGTCATATTTTATCAAAATTTATGCAAAAAACTATGAATTTTTGACAAAAATTGCATTTTTCAAAATTTTCTGAAAAAATTTTCACCAAATTTTTAACTTAAAAACTGTAAATTTGACGTTTTTACGCGTTTTTATTAAGTTTTAAGTTATTTTTAATAAAAATTACAGCTTTTTACTTATTTTTCTCTGAATTTTTACTATTTTCCGACAATTTTTCCGAATTTTTTGCCTATTTTTTCCTTTTTTTCTAGGGGGGGAGTTTACCTTACTCTTCGTCCTAGGGGGGTATTTTCCCAAATTTTTCGCTCTTGGGGGGGGGTATTTTGAAATGCCCTCCCTAGAAAATCCATTGGCCATCCCTGCTTATTTATATGGTTTTATTTGTAATTTATAAAATTTCCTTAAATAAATCAGTTGGTTTTTTGGAAATAATATGTTTTTAGATTTATTTTAAAATCAATAAAAGTCGTTTAAAATGTAAATTACTTAAATTTTACTTTATAAATTTATTATAAATTTATAAATTCCTTTATAAATTGTAACAAATTTTTCATTAATTTCTTAGTTAAAATAGTTAATTCTTATTCGGTTTATCAAACATTTTGTAATCAAAATATTTTATTTCAACAAAAAGAATTATATTTAGTTCAAAAATTAAAATCACTTCTTATTTTTTTAAATTTATTTAAAATTATTGGTAAAACATTTATATATAATTCAATGAGGTTTGATTTTCATATTTAGTTAAAATTAAAGATTTGTTAAAATTATTAGTTGTTTAAATTATAGGTAGTTTTTTAACATTACGTCTAATAGAACGGGGTTTTGGTTTTTGTTTAAATTGAAATTAACGGTTAGTTAAAATTATTGATATTAAAATTATCGATTGAGTACTGCATTTAAATATGCTATTTTTTATTAAGTTAAATTATTTCAGAACAAGCTACAGTGTATAACTTTTTGCTGTTTTCAACATTGTTTTTAAAGTAAAGTTATTCTAATTATTATGATTTTTGATTCATTAAACTATTAATTTAAATTAATTAATATTATAATAGAATTTAAATTTGTACACTATAATTTTTGTTTTAAAATTTATTAGGTTTGTCGATTTTTTAATAATTATATTATTTTTGATATTTTATCCACTATCGTACAATTTTATTAATAATTGAATATTCTAGTAATAAGAAATATAAAATTTTGTAAAAGAAATTGTATTTTAAATAGAAAATTAATTTAATTTAAGTGTTAACAATAGCCCCTAAATTTTATTTAATTTTTTTTATTAAGTTAACCAAGTTATATCAATATATCAAAATCACTATGGTAAGAATGTATAGCTTATAATTACATTATAACAAAATTTAATATTTTGACTATATAATATTTGGTATTTATAAATATATAATAATATAAATGCAATTTCATATTTTTCAAGACATAACATTTAATTTATGTAATTATGATAAGTTAATGGCAAATATAAGAATTAATCAGGATGTTTTAATTATAAACAAGTTCATTTTAACTAATTATCTTTTAATAATTATTTTTAAAACTTGTAAATATTTTACATAAATATATAAAAATAAAATTATATTTTTGAAAAGAGTGAATTTTATAAATTTTATTTATTACAGTCAATACACAATTATATGACTTACCTATTTTAAAATCTTTTCCGTTATTATCCCAAATTTTTCAAATCCCAAGCCATTTGGTTGAGTCTAATTTTAAAATTCACACATAAATATAAAATTATAAGTCTTGAACGTTTATTATCACTCATAAATCCAAACCGTTCATATACACTCAATTGCAAAGGTTTGTTAGACTTTTTGAGCAATTGTAGCTAATTGGAGTGGGGTATCTGGGCCAAAAGCACTGTGGAAGGCAGGGGTTTTGTTCTCGACCCTTTCGTAGAGAGCTAACAATAAAAATTTCCGCGAAAGGTTTGATAACAATGGGTAACGAGAAGTTGGAATTGGGGTTATGACAATAAGGGAGGGGGCGAACAATGGTTGGTCGAGAAGTTAGGAACGGGGTTAATACAATAGGGGAGGGTAGTACAATAGTTCAGGAAAAGTTGAGAAATAGGGTTACTACAATAGGGGAGGGGAAAACAATAGAAATTGAAAAATCGAAAAATGAGTTATAACAATAGGGGAGGGGAATAAAAATGGTCGAGAAAGTTGGGAAATGAGGTTATAACGATAGAGGGGGAAATATAATAGAATGTCTAGAATATGGGAAAAAGAGTTAAAGGCAATTAAAAGGTATATACTGTCGTGATCAAATCTAAGTAGGACAACTTATCAAGGTATATTTCCTAAACCATTTGATAAAATGTAATAAAATTTTGCATGCATATTCAATAAATCACCCCATTGTTAAATATAAGGTTAGATTTTTAAAATTTTTTATAAAAAATTTAAAATGTAAAAAAATCAAATAAAAAAGCGTTGGCCTCAAAAGGGAGATAGTACAGATACACTCCCCTACATTTTATCCAAAAAAAAGGAGAAAATTTCCGTTAATTCCAATTATTGGTCTCCAGAGAGACATTGCACAGAATATCACTTCTACCCATTTTTATCTAAAAGAGGAAATTTCTCGTTAGTAACAAAAAGTTTAAATCCCAAATTGAGACAACACAGCGTATAACTCATCTGTTTCAATAAAAAAAACAATTTTTGAGGTTCAGAAATGACCTTAATCTTATCAATTTAATTTTAAGTATTTTATATGATTGTATATGCATATAACGTCGTGATCAATTCTAAACAAAACAACTTAACAAGCAATATTTCCTAAACCATTTGATGTAATGTTATAAAATTTTGCATGCATATACAATTACTCCCCCATTGTTAAATATAAGTTCAGATTTTTTAAAAAAAATTATATAAATTTTAAAATTTTAAAAAATCAAATTTTTGCACTTTTCATACGACTTGCTATCAGGTTTGAACATCTCTGGTGAATATATTTTTTGTTTGGTCCAAAGGTGCCAAGAAACAAAAATGTCTCAAATGTTATCATCTACTGAATATTCATAAAAATTTCTAAAACCTTTTGGTTTAAATTTTCATAAGTTTCCCTAATTAAAATTTATGTTCAATTATGTCCAAATTTGTCCAATTTGATATTCAATTATTCATAGCTTTCTTTATTCTAAACCGTTTTTAATGATCTAAGTATTATTTTGAAGGAGATTTTAAATTTTTTTAATGCTATAAACAGAACTAAAATCGGTTAAAAATTTTTGAGTAATTTAAAAAATGTAGTTTTTTCACTACATTTACGGAGTAATATGTAGTATATAGAATCATTCTTCACCCACTCACCTACCACCAACCAACCCACCAACCCCCCCCCTTCCGCTTTAAAAAAAATTGAAAACTTTTGAAAACATTTGAAAATTTTCTGAAATTTTTTTTGACAATTTTGAAAATTTTTTGAAAATTTTGAATATTTTTTGAAAAACGGATTACAGCAAATAATTTTTTTTCTTACATTCACATAGTGGAATAAAACAAAGACAAGAAGGAGCAGATAAGTCTACTGATGCTTATCAACAGCATAAGTCCTCATATGAGAAGTGCTGAAATTTTATAAATTACATAAAGCAATGTAATGAAAAAAAGGATAAAGTCCAGAAATTCATACATGAGGCTTTGAAAATTACAGTCAAACATATGATTCAAAAACAGTTCAATCAAGTGCTTCCAATGATTGTTAATCATGTAACTCGCGCAGTCAAAAATACTGCACAGGCTCAAACACAAAGGGGAATCCCTAATTCATATGCTGGAGCAGTACACAATAGGCCAATTGCAACAAATGATTGGAACCATTTCCCAGTGGACACTTTCCAGTCTTGTCAGATATAAATAAAAAAGGTAAGGCCACACCATATGGTGTTGAACTCCCTATGGGTAGGGAAGTGGATTTTAATAAAATCAAAGAAAAAATTAAGGAGAGATTACCGCCTGCGGAAATTAAGACTTCCTTCGCGGATATGATTAGGACTTCAAAGAAGAAAGTTCATATCTTCTATAATACAGAAGAAGATAGAAATGCTTCTTGTAATGCTTTTAAAGCCAGATGTGCACAATTAAATCCCATTAATGCCCAACCTGAGAAACCTCAGATTATTCTTTTGAGCTTGAGTAAAGATATTAAAAAATAACAAGTGGTTGAAGACATCAAAGAATTAAACCCTCCATTTAAAGCCTTAACAAACTCAGATTCAGTGAACAATACAATCAAACACATTAAGATTTAGGCTAATAAGGAGTCAAAGGAAAGAAAAGATCATGTGATTGAAGTTAGAGCTGAAATAAGAAAAACTTGAATTAAGATGGGTCAAGTAAAGATATATTTGTATTCCAGAATCTGATGATAGATGTATCTTATGTGCTGAGAAACACCAATCAAAAGACTGTAGATTAAAGAGTGGTTTTAAATTTATGAATTGTATTGAAGCAAAGTTATCTGATTTCGCACATAAGGGAACGGATAAACCGTGTCCTACCGGCAGGCCAGGAGGAAGTATTTGTAGTGTTTGTGTTGGACCTCATAAAACAAGTGCCTGTACTTAAAAAAAATACAGATCAAAATGTAGATGTGCCAACTGTATGAGAGCTATTGCTAAGATTAGAGCAAATCCGCAACAAAAACAAAATCGATTTGGTTCATTAAGATATTATAATGAGAACCATAAATCATCTTCAATTGACTATCCATTTATGCAAAAAGAGATGTAGATAGGAAGCCGAATCACTTATTTCGCTGAAGATCAAAATGTTTAATATAAAAATTATGCAAATAAATATGAATGCAAGAAGAAAAATATTGTTCAAGACATTATTGATGCATAAGCGAAATTCAATTATGATTTAGCTTTGGTCTCAGAACGGTTACTAACAAATTTGGACTAATGAACTCTAATCCTCATTTTAATGTATATCAAATCAGATCGGTTTTAAAATATCATGTTAGGGCCGCAATTATGGACTTCAACAGGAATCTTAAACCTATTTTAATTAATCAATGTGGTGACAATTTTGTTGTAACCATTGACCTCAAATTGGATAATAAATGGTGGAGTTTAATATCAATTTATAGAACTAAGACAGTAATAAAATCACCAAATTTATAAAATAGAATATTTATGTTACAGTAAAATTAATAAAATTAATCATAATTGATTTCTATTAAATTTGTAATAGGTAAACCTATTTTAAAATTATTAATATATTGAATGGTGTCATTTTTTACATAAAGATATTATAAAACATATAAATCCTTTATATGGCAATTAACAAATTATTATTAAAGCAGCGTATGTAAAATGAAATTTAGTTAATAATTACAGCCTTTTAGTTAATTTTAACAAAACAAAAAATTAAAACGTTTAACTTATTTTCTCAAACAAAATACTTTTTATGGAATTATTTATATAAATTATTGAAATTTATTATAAATATTACTTTATTTTTATATAAATTTTTTTGATATTTAAATGTTTAATATATATAAAATTATAATATACTTAATATTTTACGGTTAACTTTAGAAAAAAAAGACTTCTTATCAAAGTATTTTCTCTACAAATATTTTTTGAAAATTAATATAAGTTTAGTCATATGAGCGAAAGCGGGAGAAATATTTTGACCTATTACTCATGACTATAACAATAATTTAATTTACTTAAATTTAATAATGTATACAATAAATCATGTGATATAAATTTCGTTCTAATTAGTTTCGCTAATTTATATTTAAAAATAATTTAATTATTTAAAATTCCAATAGAAAACCTTTATTACTATTAGTATTCTTAATATATAAGCATTTGTAAAATTAAATCATTTAATTCAAAACTCTTGACAAATTTAAATATTAAAATAATTTGAATAATTTTAAATAATTTATTTTATTATTTTAAATAAATAAAAAAATAAATAATTTAAAATTTTAATACTGTAGCTATTTCTTGAAAATTTACATAATATATTCAATTTAAATGTTAATTTATTAGTAAAAGAAGATTGGAAGGAATTTTAAAAAATTTTTTTAGGATAGAGGATTTAAAATAAAATATATTAAAGGAAGAATTTATATCGCAGACAGTAAAAGTCGTCTCGTGTCCGCTTTTAATCAAGAGAAATTAAACCCTCAGTCAACAAAAATGGTCAATTCTGATGAATTGACCACTTTTGTTGGACAAATTCGCTTTTTAAGATCTAGAATGTGATGGAGAATTAGCTGAAACTGAAGGGCAAATCATAAGAAAGTGCTTTTCTTTAATTTATGTACTTAATGCTCTCGAAGAGGTAGAAAACCAGACTCTTCATGATTTCATAATAAAAAGTAAACAAAATAAAGATAACTTTTGTAAATTATTTGAAGAAAAATTGTCATTAATTAATATAAAAGGGATAAAAAGTACAAAAAACATTTAGTCATATTGCTGATATTTTACATCGAACGAAACGAAAAAGCAGTAGAAATAGAGACAATCTCCAGACAGTAATCCTTTCAACATTGGTATCTGAATTGGATAAACTCTTTACGAGGATAAAGAAGACGGCGGACATTTGGGTCAAAAGAGAACAGAACAGAAAATAACAGATCGGTATTGGTTTGAAAATAATCGGGAATACATTCTAACACATATTAAACATTGCAAGGTATGCAATCGAGTGAAGCCTTTAACAAAAATACCCTTCATTATTCCTGGAGAGATAGATTCCCGATCATATTCCCGATCAACCACTAAATCATATACATATCGCTGTCTGTAGACCTTTCCTTCTATCAAAAATATAGTGCGATATTTTGACTATTGTTTGACAAACAACACGTTTTCCTTACGCCGAGGCTATCACTGATCACAAAAGAGATACAGTAATTGATGTTCTAAACGAATATTAATCGTTTTATAACATCAAAATTATATCTTCTGATAGAGCAACAGAATTTTTGAGAAAATATTTCAAATACTTTTTAGAAGGTCTTAGAATCAAACACCAATTAAACGCTTCATATTTCACTTCTTCGAATGGTTTGGCAGAAGTGAAAAATATAAAAGTTGTTCAAATCATAAAATGTTATGTCAATGAAAAATTTAAAGACTGGGACTTATTTTTGTCAAATGCGTTTAAAGTAATTAATAAATCAATCAATGAAACCATTGGTATTACTCCTATTTATTTACATTTTGGTTTCAACCCTTTGAACACATTTGAAAGAAGATTCAAAACTTAAGTATTAGAGAAAAAGGTAGACACCGAAGATGACAATAATAAAGATGACAAAGATAAAATTTTAGTAAAAGCGAAAAAACTTGCGATCGATAGAATTAAAAAAAAAGCAGAAGAAAAGTGGTATAAGTTTAGTGAAATAAAACTAGAAATTCCCACTTTTGAATTAAAAAGCCTTGTCTGGTGTAGAGACCGCATAGCAGAAGTTGGAATACCTCACAAACTAAAACCCCTCAAAAATGGTCCCTGTTTATGAAAAAACAAATAATCCCTGGCACTTATCATATATACCCAATGGTAAAAATGGGTGGAAAAGAGAAAGGAGTTAGAGTCGTAAACTCTCAACTTTTCTTTCCATAATTTGGAAGAACACCTCTAGGGTATTCACAACTTTGTAAAAGAATTGATAAAAAAGAATTCAAAACAGAAATATTCTCATCGACGAAGAAAATGTTTGGGACGTTGAAGATATGACTCGCGTCAAATGTTTGAAGAGAATCGCAAACATACCACAAATCGTGTAACAAGAAATCCAACTGAACGTAATCAACAAAACTAGAAGTGATTCTCATCACTTATCAGATTTCAGTTTTGACTCTTCGCAGTCACACAAATACCTTAAATTATTGATAATAATGTGAATATTTGTGATAAATATTTAGTGAATAACGATATTAAATACCTTAATATAGTGAAAAACAAAATAATCAGTGATAATATTGTGAAAAATAATAATATAATTAGTGATAATAACAATATTGTTACCATTAAAAATAATGAAAATCAAAGAGTGAAAAGTGAAATGTCTCAACTCTTTGGTGAAGCTTCAGAAGAAGTTTTTAGGCCCCTCTGAAATCCATAAACAAACTGTAAATGACTTAAATTGTGACAATAAAGTGATAAAAAAATGATATTAACAAAGACTTAACGTTAAAAACAGAAAAAAGAGAAACTATTCCTAAAATTGTTTTCTATAATTTAAAGTTTCTAAATTTTGATATTTTTATTATTTTAAATAATTTATAATTTAATTTAAAATTTTTTAATCTTCAATTAATTTGTTTAATTTCTATTATTTTCTAATTTCTAAGAATTTTCATTTATTAAGACAATGTCATAAATTTATAAAATGCTTAGTTTTAATACATATAAAAATCATATTTACCAAGGGACTTTGTTTACATTTTAAATTTGTCAAAATTTAAACAGAATTTCTTTTTTTGAACAGTAAAGACTATCAAACTAATTACATATTATATAGAATATTTTGTTAATTTTAAGAAATATCTAGAGTTTTTCAATTAAATTTATTTATTTATTAATAAAAATTTAATTAATGAAAATTAGATAATTTCGATAAAATTTTAACACCATATAAACTGTAAACCACTTTTTTAAGATTCAACTAGTAAGTTAATTTTGATAACTCTTATAAATTGATTTATAATTTTTGTCTAAAAAATAATATAAAATGTTTATCGAATTGAAATAAAATACTATTAAAATTGTCAATTCAATTAATAAAATACGATACAATAAATACTTTGATAATTGATTTTATTAATCTGGCAATAAATCAAATTCCCAAATAAAATTGCGTTTATTCAAAGACGCTAAGAGATATTTTAATTCTGTAAAAAGCATGAAAGTTATTCACTTTAGTGTGGTTTTTTACCCTATTAAAAATTTATAATCAAACACGTGATCCAAAATATTTTGAAACATATGCGAAGGTCATAGGTACAGACAAAGTCATAGGCGGAATACAAATGTGACCAAACATAAATGATAGTAGAGGAGTAATAGTATAATAACACACCAATATCATTTAATTCAGTTAAGAATTTAAAGAGTTCTGTTAATTAGAATATCAAGGTTTTTCCATAGGAAATGACTTTCCAATTTTGAATCAAGCGATAAAAGAAATTTTTAATTGAATTTGAATAGAAGGCATTATGCAAAACAAAATTGTTGCTTAACACATTTTGATTATACTGAAGTTAAATCCTACAAAAGACATTAATAATATTTTATAAATTTATTTACGGATTCATTTTATGACATTTGGAAGCTTTAATTTTAGTTAAATCAAAATATGTCCAGCAACAAATTTGTTTGGCTTAATGCTTTCTATTCAATATTCATAAAAAAATTTTGTATCACGTGATTCAGAAATTGAAAGTCTTTTCCTATGGGAAAACCTTGATATTCTAATTACCAGA
>JAQFZM010000768.1:0-25344 GCA_034695785.1 Galumna obvia | reverse complement strand
TTCATAATATCTAAATAAAACCATATTTGTGATTTAAAAATAATCTTGCTAAGATTAATATTACAGGAGATAAATGAGAAAATGGTCGGTCACATATATTGCACACGACTGTATATGAAATAATTTAATTCTGAATCCAAAAATATTTATTTGGTTTCTGGGGTTAATGAAAATTTTTTGAAATTAAAGTATAAAATAAAATAAAAATGAATTGAGTATTGAAACGAAAAATAAATTATAAACATATTTATGCAACACTTCTATAATAAAACAAATAAAACTTAATAATAGACATAAAATTAATAAAAATATAATATTATTAAACATTTCAATGATGTTTATGGGCTCAGAACTATCGAATTCAACAATTGATGTAAAATTTTGATATATTGGATAAAATTTGTAATGTTTCATATATAAATTCAAGTATGTTCTATCTCTTTGATAATGGCCACACTCGTAAACTTGCTTAAATCTAAAAATTAAAATAATTAATTAAAAAAATTAATAGAAATTCTATTCATACAAATAATAAATTAATTTCATTTTAAAATGTTTGACTCCAATGATTGCATTTTAAAATCTACAAAATATTTTTCATTCGATCTGTAAAATAGTTTCTGTGGCTCTTTATATGATATTAGAGTCTTGTCAATAACATAGCTATTTGATATTTTTAAAACTTCACCTTGTAGAATCATTTTAGTTAATTCCATACCCAGTAATTTTGAATCATGTTCATTAATCATATATTTTGTAAATTTTTTTATACTAAATGACAATTCATTTATTTGATCTGAGTCAATTTTCTTATCTTCCAAGACTACTTTTAGTAAGTCTAATAAAGGAGGTGATCAATATATTTTTAATTTATTATGAAATATGTCCATGATACTGTTAACAATTGGATGCGGCTTTAGAGTGAAGAATATATCCAATAATAAATTTGTGAAATCATTTGTTATAAACAGTGACCGTCAAAGGGCGGAGTCAGGTTTGCCAAACAAACAACATTCAAACTTTTAATCCAAATAAGTAGTAACTTTTGCGCTTAAGTTTCTATCCCTTTTTTTATTGTTTGTATTATTTCTAACCCTCTGTGTGTACTGATATATGCTTACAAATGCTTGAAATCAGCATCTTTTCTCTATGGGAACAGCGCCCTAACGACAGGTGTTAGAGATGACGGTCAGTGGAAATGAGTGACAAGTCTTGAGATAAATAAAAGTCAAACAGACTTTGTTTAACCTTTAATCTGATTGCAAATCAATGTTTGCTCGATTCCCTCCGACCCAGAATTGCCATTGTTTTGTGGATAAGAGGGACTGACATTTAGATTAGTCCTCCTATAAATTCAATACTCGATTCTTGATTTGAAATGAAATTTCTGTTCAAACGATAGCATTATCTTTGACTTAAAGGCTATAATAATATTAATCAAAATCTGTAACATATGAGAGCATTCTATTGATTGGATCTTTAGATCTGTAGAAGTGATGCCATAGTTTTTCATTCAATACATAACTTTATGTATAGCTTAACATTGACTGCACTTCAATACTATTAATCTGATTATCGGATCTTCTCTTTCAATGGACAACAGTATAAACATAATCCCGAATAAGACTCTTCATTGAGGAATATAAGACATAACCATTTAATGTATACATAAATTTGATGCACAGAATCGGGAAATTGACAACAATTTTATTATTTTCAGTTTCTCATTGCAAGTATTGTTCCTATTTTATTACTCTCACATGATTTAATTAAATGTTCTTGCATAAATATTCACTTCACTATCAACTAATAAAATAGTTGTTATAATTTCTCAAATACTTATTTATCCGACTTTTTATGTCAACAATTACTTCTTAGTCTTAATACGAAACAAATATAATACTATTGGCATCACTTCTTATATGTAAACTATTTTATATTTATTTATTATTAAATTATGTCCTCTTATTGCCCTCTCTTTCTATTCATTGAACATATAATATGATTATATAACTGTTATTATAGAAGAGACATAAAAACACTACAGAAAAACTTTATATGTCGAACATCCAAAATAATAAAAAAATGTTTCGATACAAATATTAAATACTTTTAATTTATAGAGTACTTTTGCATTGAGCAAATTGCCAACAACATATTATGCTCAGTAACAGGGTATGTCTATTTAATGCTTTTAAAATATCAAGAATAACAAGATTAAAGACTTATATCTGAACTATAAGCGAATAAAAATAATTTTGTTGTCAGGTACAAAATAATCCATTAGTTACCATTTTGGTCTGACCACAATACTAGATATACACTTTGTTTCAAAACTAACTAGGACAACTCAACAAGCTAAACGCGTTTATGAAATTTAATAAAAATTTAAACACAGATACTGTAACTCCCCCGATTGAAAATTATAATATTGGATTTTTGAACACAATTATTAGGGGTCTCAAAAAGTTAAAATATCACATTTTTTCTACAGTCAATCCATTATAACTTGACAAAGATTTTAAAAAGCGCGCTTGAATATACACAAATTTTTAGTGACGTCATTATAATTATTTAAATTAATATTTTTAAAATTTATTATAATTATTTGATAAAATCCATTTTAGTAAAAGTATATTATTGATAGAAGTATGGGAGTTACCTTAAATAGTTATTAACTAACTCTATTTTATTTAAATTAAATTTATTTGTAAGTATGACGTCACTAAACATTTGTGCAAATTCAAGCGCGCTTTTTAAAATCACTTTCAAGTTATATTGGATTGACTGTAGTTGCTGTTGAACGGTTTAGCCGATTCTAATTCTGTAAACGGATTTTTAAAGTGCTTCTTAATATCTTTAATTTGATACCAAGTTCATTAAAATTGGTTAAGAAAGGAAAAAACTATGGTAGGTTAAATATAGAATTTTTGAGCAAAATGAAAAATTAGGGCACATATGAAAAACTGGTTCAAATAATTAAATAGTTATTTTGTGATTTTTCAATAGGGTATTAAAGTAGGAACAATTTTGTGGCTTGGAACATTTTGATCAAAATTAAGATAAAGTCCCCAGAAGGCACCAAACCTAAGAGGGTATCATACGAAAAATACTAAATATCTTAATTTTCAAAATTGTTAAAAACTTAAAAATAAGTATTTTAAAATTAAATATTATATTAATCAATCGGGGGAATTAATGTATCTGTGTATAAAATTTTATTAAATTTCATCAATGTGTTTAGAAAATATAGCTAGTTAAGTTGTCCTAGTTAGTTTTGAAGCGAGGTGTATGTTTTCTAATGATACCAAATTCATTTTATTATGAATGTCCTCGTGAACAGACTTTGATATTTAGATCAAATGTTCGTCATATAGAGATTTCATTGTATATAACTTACTTTACACATTTGCTTTGAATATAAACTTTTTCAATCAATAAAGATTTATATTTATGTACAAGATGCCATATATTTTCATTTAAACATAATCTTATGGCAAAAATCTTAAAGAACAAGATGAAAAGTGCAATGGAACATTTTTTTATAAAGAAATTTTGTTTTGAATAATTAAAATCATTTGAATTTTCCATAACTCAGTGATAAACATATTATTCTCTCATTTGAATTAAGTTTAAAACTAATATTCTAGTATTTATTGGCATATTAAACAAAGATGTTTATAACCAAGGTAAAGTGATAATCAAATCATTTTTTTTAAATTTAATGTAGATTTCAATGTTTCTCACCTTTTGTTTTATGTAAGAATTTCTTAGATAACAAATTATTGACACATAATTTAATAGTTAATCAAATATTTTTAAAAAAAATTTCTTATCATAAAAACAGTCAAATCTAATGAAGTTTTTAATTTGATTTCACTTTAATTATAAAGCATATTTTCGGAAAATATTAATCAGATTTTACTTATTTTTACTTCGCATACAATTATATCGACATCAAAGTTATTGAGCTCTTAATAGGAAAAAAGAGGTTTGCAATAAGACCTTCAAAGGATAAAATGAAAAACATTTCAAATTACAAATCGTAATACAATTTCAGAGAAAAGTGGCCTTCAATTAGAGAATTCCACTCAAAATCTATTATATTGTCTCCAAAATTAAATAAATTTTATTACTATTAATGACTTAAATATTAAACAAATAATATTTTTAAAATAAATAGATTTTTGTCTCACCTTTACTATACTTTTAAATTGTTCAAGTTAGTTCAGCATTAATAATTTAATTTAACTTCAAAATAAGAAACAACTACATATTATCAAGGGTCTAATAAGTAGATTAAATTTCATTAATCGGTAGCTTAAATTACTAGTTTATGTTATATAATAAGCAAGATCAAATATAATTTTATTTTGTTAATGTTTTTTATCAAACTTTTATTATATAAAAATTTATATTTAATCGGAATTTTACTTTTAAAGTGATTAAATTTGATCTTATTTAATTACCATGCTTAATAAGATGATAAGTATAATTAGCTACGCAACTAATTCCTCGGTAGTGAAAAAATAGAATTCTTTCTATAAAAATAAATTGATTTATAATTAACTCAGTTTTCCATTTATGACTTAATAATTCATTTTTGATTTTTATTAAAATTAAATGAAAATAAAAGTAAAACAAATTTTCAAAAAAACAACCTAGAATAATTAACATAAAACATCTTATAAATTAAGTAAATTTATTACATTAAAAACTAAGTCTTAAATTGTTGCTCAATAAACCTTGTTCAAATTTTGATCGGCTTTTTATTATTCCTTACAAATTTGTTTCCAATAAAGTTATAGTTTTGTTATTATTTTAAATAAATAATTGATTAATAATTTTAATTGATTGAAAGATTAATATAATTAATTGAAATGTCATTTAAAAGTCAATTAATGTATTTTTGTTTGGCTTTTGTTGTCAATTATAAAGAGTGATAGATCTCATTATCAACAAAAGTTTGTCTTTAATGACCAGTCCTTTACTTAAACTTTTAATATATTGTGATTAGTTTAGTCTACTTTACTTTTAACTCTTCTTTTCTTATACTTAAGATCTAATCTTTAATAAATTACTTTATTTTTTGATCAAAAGGTTGTGATTCTCTTCGAAAGTCTTTTTCAAGTAAATTGTCTTTTGTTTACCATCGATATATACAATATTGTATTATTCCTCTTATGTTCAATAAGTTTAAGATTGAGTTTTGATAGTTTAGTAACTGATCATTAAATTTGTTCCAATAAATTCATTTTATCCCTAATTTGATATAAATTACAAGAATTTTCAATCACTTAGTCTTATGTCTCATTAATAATAAGTTTTTTTTCTAAACAATGATTCAAATTATTGATAAATGTTTTTTCAAATTTTAATGATATATTTTTTCTCTTTTATTTAAAAAAATGCCTCAAATTTTAGTAATAATTGAAAACTTAAATCAGAAATCAAAAAGATTTTTAAAGAATGATTTGAGACTTTTTCTGAATTTAATTATAGCTTTAAATAAAATAATTTTTCTATTATTCTTCATTTCTTTCTTCATTTTAATCTTATAATAATTTTTGAATAGTTATTGTAACTAAATGTTCGAATTATAATAATTTGCCAAAAATATAATAAATAAGAATTAACTGCAGGTCAGACAATAAATAGACTTTAAATCAATTTATATTTTTTTTATAAAATAAATTTTGTAATTTAATAATTAAGATTTAGAAAAGTCTTATTGAAAACATCATAGAATTTCATAAAACAATTTATTTCTTTAAGTTTTGTATTATATTCTATTTACATAAACCACACTTAGAGTGGTGTGATATTCCTCTCCCACTAATACCATCATACATATACATCTGTATATATTAGCCTTTAATAAATTGGAGCATTTATTGAACAAGGTAGAAAGCTTAAATTCTGATTTCATATATTTATGGATTTACAATCAATTTATTAATATTACTTATTCAAAAAAGTGTGATCTCACTATAATACCAAATGAGCTAGCTAAACTCAAACTGATTTTCATTGATAATACAGGCTTTTCAAACTTTTCAAAATAAAATAACTTTTGATCCATAATATATTCTCTGAATTTTTTTCCCCTAAATTCATGCGAATATCAAAATATTATTTATTTTTGAATATATAAGAAGTATTGATAGAAAGATTACTTCACTTTAAATGATTGGGAAAATACTTTAAAACTAATATCACTTAAAGGATAAAATGTTTGAACAGAAAATTGTGTTCAACTTTTATATCCTTTTAGAAAATTTTACAATTTTTTCATAAAACTAAATCCAATTTTAAAGGTTTTGTTCAAAAGCAGATATTTTTTGTTAAAATTTTGTTTTTATAAGAGATTTACATTTTTTAAATAAATGTTTATTCAAAGGTATTAATTGAATATATTATAAATTAATTAAAATGAAAAATATTTTTTAATGACTTACTAATGAATTATTAAGGACAGTAACCTTAATAAGTTTCTCTTAAAATAAATAAATTGTAAAAAAATCATAAAATACTATTTTTGAGTCGAAATTGAAACAAAATTTAAATAAAAAGAAAAAATATTTAAAAATATTTTGTTTCAAAACACTTGAAAAAAGATTAATTACATTCCAAAAGACTTAATCTATAACAACATAAAAGCCCGAAAAAAGCATAAGCTAACCAACTCTGTTATAGCTTAACCTAAACTTAAATAAACTAAAATAACCTAATATGAACTAAAATAATGAATTGAGATTTTGGTATTCGTATGAACACATATTTAAAATAAAACTTATTCGTGAAAAAGTGAGTTTAAGTTTATTTTGAACTAAAATAACTTTTTTGAAATATAAACATTTTAGTCTTTTATAAGAAATTACATTTTAAATAATATTTTAGTTTTAAAGTTTATTTGATGTTATTTTGTTGTTTTATTATTACATTTTCTTAATAAGTGTTCAGATTCTAAATATTTCTTAAATGTTATTCAAAATAATACAAATTTTTTCGTTGAATCTATTGATAACGCGATCAACAATTCAGTCAAAAATAGGTTTCTTTTATTTAAAGATTGAACTAACAAGGTTGTAAGGTTTAATAATGATATAATATGACTCACCTCTCAATATTATACAATAAATAAACACTAAAAAAGATTTCTAATTAAAACTAAGAAAAAAGTCATAAAACAAGAGAACCTTTTAATTAGTTTCGAGTTTTGTGTAATTGTTTGGATGACAACATATTTAATCGAAACTCCAATAAAGAAGAAATTAATTATCATTTCATTTGAAATCGATTTCTATAAGTCTTAAACTTAGAGCTGAGAAATGTGTTTGAAATTCTAATCATGTCATCAACGGTCAACTAATACTCTCAAACCAAAAGACATCTCTAAGGAAATCCACGTCTTTTTTATTATAGTTCACCAAATTTTGAAAGAAATCAATTTCGTAAAAATCAAAGGAAAAAATAAATTTATTTTTTTATTTGAGATTTAATTTACTTCAAACTGAAAACCTTTATAAAAGCGCTCACTTTTTTCCTATAATCCCCTTTCCTTACCCAACCTTTTATTCTAATTGATTGGAAACTCAGTTCATAAGAAATACAAAAATAAATTTAAATTGATTTTTATCTTTAATATTATATTTGAATACATTTTATGAGTTATTTTATGAATATTAACTTAATATTCATAAGAATTGAAAGATCTTTGAATAAATGAATAAAAAAAGTTGTCATTAATAATAACTTTTATTAATAATTAATATGTTATCAAAGAGTGTTCAAAAGCCAAATGAAAGTTATTTTGTAACTTTATTACATTATTTTATTAATAAATGTGCATGGTTACTCAATAATTGAACTTTGAAAAGAGAAATTTCCAATCTCTCAAAACACCGAATAGGTGTGACTTCCCTTCATTTGATGGATTTTTTCCTCTTTTGTGTCGATTTAATAAATTTGTTATTAAAATCTTATTTTTCATCGCATTTGTCCCACATTTTAATTAATTTTATTTTTTGTCTAAAAGTAATTCATTTTATAAATTCAATAATTTTTTTGAATTATTTTCTGTGAATAAATGTTAAATTAGAGGCAATGCTAACAAAATGTTTTTTTTGGGCACAGAATCAAAGAATGTCAAAGAATTTATGTTTGATTTCAATATTCAGTTCAATGAAAATAATAAAACATTTTTCTGATGAAAATCTAATGATAATAAGTTATTATTAATAACATTGAATACAAATCTGATCCCATTTTTATTGAAAAATATTTACTAAAAATGAATCGATTATAAGTTTATTGGATTTTATAGTTTTGGGAAATTATCTGATTTATAGATAAGACATTTTCTAGAGTTTTATAATATATTATTATAAAAATTATTTTAAATGCTTTGAATATATGAAAGTCAAACATCTATTTATGTAAAGTTTTAGAACTAAAGATTAGATAAAGAAATTCAAGGATTTGTTTCTTTAAAAAAAAATTCTAATAAAGTCTTAAAAGGCTTTTAATTTGATTTATTCTGTGTTTCACTTTTAACACATAATTCAATATATTTTACACTTAAATAACCATTTTTATGGTGAGGGCTTGAAAATAGAACAAGATCCAAATAGTCCCAAAATAACACATGTTCATTTTTTGCTTATAACAAATTAATTACCTTTAATTCATTACATAAGTTATACAAGTTTAAACGTTATGAACGTTAAAATATATAAATAAGCTAGTTCAAATACTATTTAAAATCATCATGATAAAAATGAATTCAGACTTTTTTTTAATAGTTATCTTGTTAAATTTCGGGTTAATTGTATGTTCATTTAACTATGGCTGTAACGGAAGATTTGGTGAAAATGATATAGAGTGTAACGCCTCATGTAAAAGAAGCGGGGTCAGTATGATTAAGCTTTTATATATTATTGAGTCATTAATCACTCAAATAATGTGAAAATATTTGTTTAATATCTTTTCATTATTTAATATTTTCCTAATAATCGAAAAAAATGCCTTGAAATGAAAAATGAGCAATGTTATAATCATAATCCTTATTATTTTTAAAGTTAATTTTTTAAGCCTTGGTCTATTTAAGGCCAATCGATTCTTATATAGACAACAGAATAAGTGAATGAATGAATGACTTAATAAATAAAATATTAGGAAAAAGTGAAGAAAACATAAACCAATTGTTATTTTAATCGATGTTTTTGTATTTGATTGATACGGTCAGTACCAAATAGGTCACTGTGATGTTTACATGCTCAAATGTGCTTGCTACGGTTATTACCTGCCAGTTAATCAAAGAGTTACCCTGCCGGTTAAACCTGAACCGCCCATTAATCAAAGAGATCATCATGATCATATTGATAAGCTGATAATAGAAGCTCAAAATGAGTTTGAAGATGACACTGGTGATAACCAAGACTCTCTTCTTTATTATGCTAAATAAATAATTCAACTAACCAAGTTAATTTTATTAAATTCTTTTTGTTTAATTTTTGTTCAAATATTTGAAATTCTAAAACATTTGTTTTAATTGATTTAATTAATGGTTTCAATGTTTAAATAAAATGTTATTTTCAATAAACAAAATGACTTTGAATTTGGAATTGAATTTGTATTTAATGAGTAATTTTCGACATTTAATCAAACGATTACTACATTTTTGGCTAAAATTAAATTAATTTACGAACACAAAAGCATTTATGTGTTAACTCAGTTTAATTTAAAAACATTTTTTTTAATTTAAATTAATTTGTTTTCTAATAAAACAAAAATATATAACAATTAATGAGATTTTTAAGGATGGCTTTTGTCAAATGTAATCTTGGTTTTAGTATTTGCCATAACCGCCATAACCATATCCTCCATCAACAATGACAGCCCCACCGTATCCCTTGCCATAACCGCCATCATAACCGCCATAACCGCCATAACCGCCATCATAACCACCATAACCTCCATCATAGGCAGTAACGTAGGCTTTGCTGACAACGGGTGCAACGGCTACAGTCTTTACTACTGGAGCCACAACTTTGGTCACAATTGGAGCCGCGACAACAGCCTTAGTATAAACTGGAGCGATGCTCTTGGTAACGGTGGTATAAGCATAGCCAGATCCCTTTCCATAGCCACCATATCCGCCATCATAGCCACCATAACCGCCACCATAACCGCCACCATAACCGCCATAACCGCCACCATAACCGCCAAGAAGAGCATAGCCACCATAGCCTTTACCTCCATAGCCACCATAGCCTCTACCTCCATAGCCTCCATAGCCGTATCCTCCATAAGTGGCGGCGGCCACAGACAAAAGTGCAGATAAAGCGATCTATTCGTTGCAAATAAAAGAATTCGGTTAAAGAATGAGAAAAGAGTTTATAAAATAGTGAAATAAAACTTTAATGATTACCAAAGTATTCATTGTTTATGAGTTTAGTTGTTGTCGAACACAAAACAGTTAAAAATCAGAATTAGATCTTTTTGTGAATCAAATTAAGAATTTTTCTGCTCTTATATACCGTTATTAATGGTTGCGTCAGAAGTTAAGAAAACACTTAATAAACATAAAAAATAATATTCAAATCCTTGGGTTTTGGGATTACAATCATTGGAAGGGAATGAGACGAAGGGCTTTCCTTTACTTTAAAAAAGATTAAGAATAAAATAAACTATAATTTTAAATGTTTTCTAATTGAATGATCAGATTATTGACATTGAATTTTTTCACCTCCAAAGTGAGTATCCATTAGTTGTGCTGTTATTCATACAATAATTATTTAAATAATAAAAATTTCCTAAAATTATTTTATTCCTTTTTTAAGGCGTCTTTAATTCTAATTTTTCATATTTTTAATTATATCTCACTATTTAATACAAAATACAGTGAAATCCCGTTATAGTTAATAAATTACAATAATTAGAATAAAGATCTAAATAATTGTAGGCTACCAAGATAATAAATTTTGCTACTTATTAATTGGTTAAAGAATTATTCTTGATTAAATCTTATATTCTATAATTAAGATGAAAACGTCATGAAAAACTATTTTGATTAAAGTCATATAATCATAGATAATTACCCTGGTCATAAAGAACAGAGTAATAAAGAAATGGAAATTATTAATAATATTCTCAATGAAAATGTTTGTACGCTTTTCTTCATTTTAATAATTGTCTGTAATTATCGATTTTCGCCCAAAAAATGACACTAAAGTCAATCAAAATAATAGATAATCACATAATTAATCTTCAAATCATTGGCCAATACTTTTTCATCAGTTATATTTTGATAGGTAACTGAATAATCAATTTGTTTGCCAATTAAAACGAAGGTGTGGTTCAGTTCAGGGCTCTCTTCTCTTTCATTCAACTTTTTTTTCTAATTTAAAGTAAGGGAACAAAACTGTTAATACAAATAACTGTAAAAATACTCGTTTTCATGCAAATCAAGTCATGACATTTAAATCAATTTTGTCCTCAAATCTTGTTTTTCAAAATTGCATTCATTATTCCTTTGCTTTCTTTGATTAAAATCTAAATTAATTTTTGCCAAATAAAGACTAAGAAGTTTTTTCTTAAAATATTTAATATAATTTATTTGATATTAGATATAATTCTCTTCGAATATAATATGAATATTACCTAAAATTAGGGCTCAAATTATCCAATAATTGAATAAATGAATTATAATTCGAATGAATAATAATTTTTCTCTGAATATTAATTATATAAGAGATTCTATTTAGTTTTATGTTTAATATACTTTTAGACTAAATTAGACCAAGTTGTTAATGCTAATTTTAATGTTAGTGTTAGTCAATCATCAATTATTATTAACTTTACTTTTATTTTCAAATAAAATATTTATTAAAATTCTTACAAATAAAATATATATAAATATGTGATAAATAATTATTTAAATAAATTGTTAACAAGATCAATCGTTGTCATCAACTTAGTCATCTCAAAATAGTTGACTAATTAATCTAGAGCAAATTTCAAAATTTATTTTTTTATTAAATTAATTAGTTTCCGAACCAAATAAAAACAAGTAATTACTGTTTTCTCACTCAAACGGGTATTCATCTAAAAGTTAAGGTCACAAAGTGCTATGAGCAAGGTAGTTTCGTGCAATGTCCTTGAAAGGTCTATATTAAAACAATAATTAAAAGTTAAAAGGGTTGAGAAAAATTATAACGATTAACATATTTTCCTTAAGAATAACCCCAATTAGATGCACCTCCCTATCCTTAACCTTGGTTATACCAATACAAAGACCTTTCTCTAAGAATAATGAATGACATCATCCCTAAAATGGATAACAACGAAAAGAATTAATATTCTTAGTCTTAGATTTGCATAAAACTAAATGAATATATTTTTGTTATTAAAGGGATTCGTGTCCTCTCTTTAAGTGATATAATCGCTCGGAATAAACAAAATGAATTTGAAGTCAAAATCTATTTATTCGTAAATTTGATTAGTTTTTAAACATCGATTGAAATAATTTAATAGTATTTTGGATTTGATCTCAATTTGTGGCGTTTCTAACAATTTGGTCACATTTTTAGGAATTAAATTTTTAGATTTAAATTTAATTTTATCCAACGTTTGAATGGTATCATCAGTGAATTGGAAGTTATACTTCATTTCATCGTTGGTTAGAGATATTGTTTTATCGATAATAAATTCTTTGTTTCTTCTTCTCCTTCTTCTTCGTAATGAAAAATCCTGTTTAGAAGGTAACGGATCTAATATTGAATCCTTTGACAATTCTTGTGTTAATTCTGGTTCTGTCGTGACTTCAGTCTTGACTTTTGCTTCAAATAATGATTTACTGAATGTTTGATGGATTCGGTCCTTATGACTAAATAAGAGGTTAACCGAAGAAGTGGTGTATTGACACTCATTGCAAATATATAATTGTTTTAAACTCGTTTTGCTTGACTTGTGGTCACATCTCAAATGAGATGATAGTTGTGTTTTATTCAGTGCAACGAAACGACAGCCCTTTATATTGCATTTCAATTCAACTTTTGGTTTCAAATCGGTTTTGTTTTTATAAACCACTGAAACAAAAAAACAGAATAAATGGACACAAATTTTAATATTAAAATGAATTAATGTTGAGATAAACACCTCTGAGTGAAGAACTAGTTTTGCCGACTTCTGTCACCACAAATTCTCTCACATTTTTATCATTAATCAGAGGATTCAAACAATTATTCAAAAGTGTGGACTCTTTAGATGTGTTGAATGAGTTGTCACTAATGATTGTCTGTCCATTTGTCTCATATTCGGGATCAATCACTTCTTCTTTGATGGTCACCCCTTTAAGTCCATTGTCTTCTGTTTGATTCTTCGGAGGGACGATTTGGTTTTCCATTCAAATCATTGAGATTAACTAGATATTATTTGTTCAATCAAAAATTAGCAAGTTTATATTATTCAAAAAAAAATCTATAAACTTATTTTTATTTTGTTTCTTTCAATTCTCACATATATTGTAAAGGGTTTCAAACTATCAATAAATTATTCAATCAAAATAAAATGTATCTAGACACATTTAGAATAATCTATATAATGATTTTAATACAAATATAGTTTTGAAATAATAAAAAATGTTTGATCTAATGATTAATTAATGTTTTTATACAAAATAATTTAATAATAATTAAATTTTGTTTCTCTAGAAAGTGATTTCTCTAAAATGTTTACGTCGTTTATGAAGAGTCGTTTAAGTTTTCAATGTTTTGATTTATTTTTGTTTACAAATAAAAATTCAAATGTTTTTCAAAAGATTTGCTTTAATTTAATTTAATAAATGTCTGAATCAGTTGACAGTCAAGTCTTACAACAACTCAAAGAAGAAAACAATAATTTAATTAAAGATCTTAACCTAACGTTTAAGTTATTGGAGTCATACAGAAGTTGTTTACTTCTTTTCACCAAAAATTGTAAATGTCTTCAAAACGAAGAAAATGAGACCAAATTCAAGAAATTAGAGGAATATTTCAATAAAGTTAACGATAGAATCACTTTTAAACCAAATGAGTCCCTCAAAGATGGCAGTAATGATTGTAATGATAATCAAACGAAGAATAAATTAGAATTGCCTTCAAAAACAAGTATTTTAACAAAAGATGGTCTTAACTCAAACGGCGGTAAAATCTGTGAAATATTTTCACTTTTAGTCAATACTTAAGTAATTATTTATAACTCTTTAGATGAGATAACAGACAATATTAATGAAGAACTCAATAATGGAATAAATGATAAGACATTAGAAGAAGAAATACTAAATAATGATGAAAACAGCGATAAAATTGTCCCAAAGTTTTGCAATCAATTGAAGGAAAGACAAAGAAAGTCCTCTACAAAGGATTGTCTAATAAAACGATTTGTCTGTGAATATAACGACTGTAATAAGAGTTTCGGTGATAATTATCATTTGGTTCGACACATCAGAGGCTGTCATACTTTAGAAAAGCCCTATAAATGTTTGAAATGTGAGAAGAAATTTGCCATTTCTGAAGGACTGTCACAACACGTCCGACTCAACCATAAAGATTATCATATGTTTGAATGTAGTCATGAAAACTGTGGCTTCAAAACTATTATTGAGGAGAGACTAAACACACATTTGTCTAAACATCAAATAATTAGACGATTCGAGTGTGAAATCTGTCAAAAAACTTATTTAACAAAATATGAACTCAAATATCATAAACAAAGAATTCATAAGATTTTTGGGTCTAAAGTTAAGAAATCGTCGAATTCTAAAGGAATTATAGAAAATATTTCAAAATCGTATAACAATTTAGAGTTAAACCATAAAAATCACAACAATTGTAGCGATTCTTTTCTCAAAACCAATAGTGAAGATCAAAATGTTGGCTCTGAAATTGTGGATCAGTTGAAGACTATGAATGAGAAAACATTACAATTGGTTGTAGTCGACGGACAAATCACTCGACCAATGCTTTCAGGACTTGAACTTAAGAAACGACTGAAGCCTCGAAGATATCGTAATAAAGTTGGGGTAAATGAAGATATTATTTGTGAAGAAATGGGTTGCGGTAAACAATTCCTGTCAGAGTATAATCTTCGTAAACACATGCGTACCGTTCACTCGAATATGAGGCCTTTCGTATGTGAATGGCCCGGATGTGAGTCAGCCTTTAAAACAAGAGAAGGAATGAATTGTCATTTGGCTGCCCATCGAAATGAGCGAAACTTTCACTGCGATGTCAACGATTGCGACAAAAGATTTAATACGAGACAAGAATTACATCAACACAAAAGAAGTCATGGAATTAAGAAAATAGAAAGATATCCCTGCAATTGGCCCGCATGTGGTGTTATGTGTCAATCAGGTCAGGCACTAATAGAACATTTGAATAGACATCAAAACATAAAACCATTTAAATGTGATTACATTGAATGCGATAAAACATATTTTACTGCATATGAGTTAAGACAACACGTAATGAAAGTACACGACAAGAGTGAGTCCTTTTCTTGTGATTATAAGGACTGTGCGATAACTTTCCTCAACAAAAGAGATTTAGCTAAACATCGAAGACTTCACGACGACGTCGCAAAGTTTGTCTGTTTGTGGCCGGAGTGTAGCCATACTTTCAATACTTGCAAAGATCTGTCCGATCATATGAATAGACATTTGAATATTAAAGCAAATAAATGTAATTTTGTCGGATGTGATCGAAGCTATTTTAAGAGATCACATCTCAATAGACATATAAAGCACTGCCACTCATAAACTCATTTTGATTATACTTTTATTATTTATTAGTATTTCTTTAAATTATTAATAGTTTTATAATTAGTTATTATTAAGATTTAAGTCAAGACTTTTATATTTGAGATTTTTTTCATTCGATTATTAAATTTAATATCTTTTAGTAAATTATATTATATTTAATAAATGAATTCATTTTCAAACAAACATTTTATTTCTCTTTAAAATAATTTTCTTTTAAGGCAGGGATTCATTCAATTGGTTTCATTCTTTGAGTTCATAAAAGATTAAATAAGCGTTTCGCATAGCCTCTTTACTGGTACAGGCCTCCTTCTCTCCATTCTTTTTGTCTAATCGCGTTACTCTTTGGTCATCGCATTTACGCCAGTGTTCTAAATATAAACCAAAAATAAAGTCATTAAAATGATAGTTAAACTACAGACTCATACCATTTTTTTTATCAATATTGTATCGCAAAAATGCATAGTTGTGTCCAGCCTTAATATTTTCCCCTTGGTGATGGAGTAGTGCATAGAGTTGATAATTGGCATCCTTCTCTCTTACAACATCTTTGTGGACAAATGCATTTAAGTTCAAGATTAGAGGAATTTCAACCTGTCTGTCATCCTTATGCCCATCATAGCCTGGGATAGTTTTCAGTTTTTCTGTATCATATTCTATCCTTTCTAACCTAATGACCAAGATGGGTGGATACCTCCAAAACCAGTTTTGAGTTTCAGTATTTTTTAACTCTTGATGGTAGCAATTATTGTCAGGTGTTTGGCTGTTAAGAGATTTGTCAATCAATGTAAGAGACATAGCATTGAATTACTCATAATAAAGAGGTCCATTCCAAGTGATACCCATCAGGTATTGCAAATTACATTTTTTTATGTTAGATGTGAGATGTATTCTTATAAAATTGTCAGGGTATCCAGGTTCAAATCGCAACTAAAACAGATCACTTATCAGACAACATTGAGATTATTCTTCAGACTTACGTATTCTTTACATTTCTCACACCTTTGAGTTGTAAGGGTTTGACTGTAGAATAAGTATCGAATAATTGATGTGCTTTTGATTTCTTTTTCCTTGCCTTGGAGCATTTCCCAATTGTTGGTGAGCCTTACCACAAATTCATCAGTAGACTCTGTGGTCACACCGGATGTACTATATATCGGTGGTAACTCTTTGAGCGGTCGCCGCAAATCCTCGTGCATTCGGTCTATTATCTCATACAAGAAATTACCTGCATCATGATGCTGTCCAAGTTCGTATTTGTCATAAGTGCCAAGCTTAGCCGTTGCACATTTAAACATAATAAATTCTTGAAAATGTTCTTGAAAAAATCTTAGTCTCAAAGAACTGAATTTAGAGGACCACATTTGAGATATAATTACTCCAATATGAAAGGCACACTCTCCGAGATTCGGATCACCATCCAAACTGCTAGGTACTATTTCTTTGGTTTTACCTTGGTCATTCATTTGTTCATTTTTGATAGCCTCGATATTGAGATCATTTATAAATTTCTCGGCTGTCATTATATGAGACACACTTTAGAAAAGGTTAACATTTAAGTGAAATTCTATTACAACAAAAGTATTGTCTAAGGGGTCGGGTGTGGTATAAACACTGAACCACTGAATTCATATAACAAATACACCACTCAGGGATCTTATTCACAAGTCCTGTATATCCATGGTCAAATCCTCCTGGATTATCTGTCATTGTTGGACTTCTTTTGGAGGGCTTTCGATGTTTTTGTGTTCAAACGGTTTTCTATTAACTAAACTTATAAATCATTAAAAGAATCGCGCGATTCGTTTGTAAGTTATAAATTATAACTCAATTTATTGTCATTTTTTAAAATAAACTTTTATTTATTTTTATTCAAACTTAAAGTTAATTATCTTTTATTTTAAAGGATTGCAGAGAATGTGTGTGTGTTTGAGAGATAGAGAGAGACAGAAAGAGAGACAGAGAGAGACAGAGAGAGAGACAGAGAGAGATTTATGAAATACTTAAATATAGATAATTAAATGTATTAATAGTTAATAATAATTCATTCGTTTAAATATTATTTTTAAGAAAAGAAAATAAAGAAATAATTATTCAATTATTTAATAGACATTAAGAGTACGTCTTTTGTGAATCTACTGATCGATAGTTTCTGTTGTTTTGATTATTTGTTTACAAAACAAAACAATTTTAATTCAAATGTTTTCAAATGATTTAATATAAAATTTTTATTTAAAAAATGCTTAAATTAGAGACAAATCATTTCTTACAGGAATTAAAAGAAGAAAACAATAATTTGATTAAAGATCTGAACATAATTTTAAAGTTATTGGAGTCTTACAGAAGTTGTTTACTCCGTTTCACCAAAAGTTGTAAATGTCTTCAAAATGAAGAAAATATAACAAAATTGGATAAATTGGAGGAATATTTTACTAAAATTAATGAAAGAATTTCTTTAAAATCCAATGATTTGATGAAAGATGAGCTCAAAGTAGACCAAAATGACAACACATTTGAGAATCGAGTCTTAAGTAAACAAACAATTTGTGTCCTTAACTCAAACGGCGGTAAACTCTTTAAAAAAGTCTTAATTTGAAGAGTCGTTAAAAAAGTTGTTTCTATAGATTCTAATGATGTGATGGACACTAAAGAAACGATAAATGAAGTAATCGGTGGACAACAATCAAAGCCGAGTCCAAAGAAACGAAAACTTATTAATCGAACGAAATTAAAGTCATTCCAAGAGTCTAAACATATCTTCTGTCCAGAGGTCGGATGCGGTAAACAATTCAAATGTTTGCAAAACTTACGAAAACACACAAAAACGGTTCACTTAAACTTAAGGCCATTTCCATGTGATTGGCCCGGATGTGAGTCAGCCTTCAAGACTCGGGAAGCGATGACAAACCATAAGTCTGTTCACAGCAGTGAACGTAATTTCAAATGTGATTTCGAGGGCTGTAATAAGAGTTTCAAAATCCGCTGTAAATTAACGCAACACATGAGATGTCACGGAATTGGACCCAAAAATGAACGCTTTCCCTGTAGTTGGCCCGCATGTGGACAGTTCTGTGCATCAGAACAGGCTCTCACTGAACATTTGAATCGACACCAAAATATAAGACCATTTATCTGTCAGTTCGAGGGCTGCGGTAAAAGTTATTTCACATCATTTGAGTTAAGACAACACTCAATGAAATTCCACGAACAGAATGAGTCATTCCGTTGCGATTATAAGGACTGTTCGATGAGTTTTCTTAATAAAAGAGATTTGGCTAAACATAGAAGACTTCATATCGACGTCGCAAAGTTTATCTGTTCTTGGCCAGAATGTAGCCATACATTCAACACATCCAGAGATTTGTCGGATCATATGAACAGACATATGGATATTAAGGCAAATAAATGCCATTTTATTGGATGCGATCGACGATATTTCACTAAAAAAGATCTCTCCCGACATATAAAACAATCGCATTCATAGTCTTAGACCTAATCCATGACAGCTGTCACTCATTTGGACGAATGAAGAGATTTTAAGAATTTATTTATTTTAAGTTTCAATTATTTTACTTTTTTTCTTATTTTTAAAGTTTTTTATATAAAATTTCGGTCAAATGTTATAAAGAATTTATTTGTAATTTAATTAAGTCTTTGTTTTTATTTTTAAATAAACCAAAAATAAGAGAAAATCATTTTATTATTGAAAAAAATGGCTAAAAATGCCATAAAAGCTATCATTTGTTAAGTTTTTTTTGATTAATGAGTTCTCTTAAATTGTTTTCCGATTCTTTGACTTTGGATTCGTTGTAAGTCTTGTTTTGTTCCAATTGTTTACATTTGTCGTCATTGACTCCTATTCTCTGTTCCAGAAGTTTATTGATGTCAGTTCTGCCTCTTTTAACAAACATTCTTCCGATACTTTCGTAAAGATTTGTCTCTTCGGGCAATGAATTCAATTCAGTCAAAGTTATCTTCGAGTGTTGTGAAGACCTCTTCAAAGCATCGATTTGGAGATCAATTTGTTTTACTTTGTTTTGAGTGTCAATCATCTGAATCTGTAGCTCTTGGAAAGCCTTCTTTAGCTCCATATCAACGTTTGCGGCCATTATTTCAGATCAATTTATTATTAATTATGTGTTTAACTACTATTTAAATACCGACAAAATACACGTTTTGTCTGATGTCTGACCCGTTGTTATGACAACACTATTGACAAACAAATAGCTCTCAATTTAACAAATTTTAGTGAAATATTATCTTAAAATTCACTTAAATTTCTAAAATTAAAACAAATAAAATGATGAGAAACTTATTGACAATAAGGAACAATAAAGAGCAATAAAGAGCAATAAAGAGCAAGAGTAATTTATTAAAATGTTCAAACAGTGGGCTTATCTTATGGTTAGTTCGGATTTTAGTTAAAAGGGGCCGCTCTTTAGCGATAAATCCATTTCATTTTCTCTGACCCAAAATAGTCCGTAAACTTTACTTTTCCAGAAATGTTGTCTATTATTTAAAGGAAAGTTATCATAGATTTCTCTTTAAATAGTAGACAATATTTTTGGTAAGAATAAAACGTTTGACTCTATTTTGGGTCAAATAAAGTGAAATGTCTTGAACTCAATGGCAGATCAATGCTATGACAACAGACTATAACTGAAATTCAATCCAAAACAAGTGATCCCTAAAAATACTAAAAACTAATTAAGAGTCAAAAATAAATTACAATTTAAGTGGTTTTGTGACCATTGATTACATTCGAGTAATTAATGGATGAAAACAATAGAGTTTTGTGTTATTTGCAGTTCAGTCGCAAATGTATTCAATTATTAGAGAAATACAGAAAACTCTTCACTGATTTCAGAAGTGATTGCGTTTGTGTCCAAACAAATGAAAAAGAGTCTCAACTCCAGAGTTTGGAACAGAGTTTTGAGGCTCTTCTTCAGGAGGAGATCGACCTCTTGAATGCCAGTCATCAGAAAGTATCTGATATTAAACCAGAAGTGATTGAAATCCATGAAATTGGTGTCAATGAAAGCGTTGACAACGAAGACACCACTCGTTTGATTGAATCCAATAACGACTCTAAACGCGACTCTAACGAAGATCTATCAGAAGAGTGGGTTAACTACGAATCAGATGATAACGACATAAATGAAGACTTAACTGAAGACTTTGTTCCCAAAAAACGGAACTCTAAGAAAAGAAGTCCAAAGAGTGATACAAATATCACAAAAAATAAGAAGAAATACGTTTACTATAATTATGTCTGTGATTGGATCGGTTGCGATCGTAAGTACTCTAAAAAAGATGATTTGATGGCACACATAAGCAGTTGTCACACAAATGAGAAACCATTTAAATGTGAGGTCTGTTCCAAATCTTTTTCAATCGAGAAATTCCTTAAAAGTCATCAAAAGGTTCACTCAATTAATACTAAAATAGATCTCCAGAAGAGTTTTGTTTGTGATATAAATAATTGCGGAAAACCATTCAATAGTCCGGGAAACTTAAAGAAACACCAGTCAACCGTCCACTCAGACCTGAGGCCATACGTATGTGAATGGCCAGGATGTAATGCCGCCTATAAGATCAAAGAGTCATTGATTAACCACAGAGCCATCCATTCAGACAAAAGACAATTTAGTTGTGTTGTGGACGGATGTGAAAAGACATTCCAAACCAAATGGAATTATTACAGTCATATGAAAGCACATAGAAGTCAGGCCAACCCCGAAAAGGCCAAGAGGTTTCCTTGCGATTGGCCCGGATGTCAATATAAGGGTAATAACAAACAGGATTTGACGATTCATACGAACCGACACATGAATATAAAGCCCTATAAATGTCAGGCCGTTGACTGTCAAATGAGTTATTTTACTTCTTATGAATTAAAACAACACACTATTAAAGTACACGAAGTGGTCAATGAAAGTGACCGCGAATTTAAGTGTCATTACGACGGATGTCAAAAGAGGTATGCCGTCGAACGGGACCTCAAACGTCATCTGAGACGACACGATAGGATATATGCCTGTTCTTGGCCTGAATGCGGACAACGATATGCCGCCAAACAATTATTGTTAGACCATATGGACAGACATATGAACCAGAAGTCATTCCACTGTCATTTCATCGGTTGTGCCAAAAGTTTTTTCTCTAAAACTAATTACGAAAGTCATATGAAAAAAATTCATAAATACCATGTTAACAAACATAATATTAAATGACACATTTATTCTATATTATCTTGACAAATTGTCCACTTCTTTTATATTTATAAGAATTGTGTACATTGTTTAATGTACATGGTAATATTTGTGTGCTCACAAATTATCGTTATTTATAAAATTGGAGAAAATGTTTGATTTTTATTTAAAATTAATTTTCTTTCTATAAATCAAATGATTATAAAATTTATTTAATATTTTAATTAATTATTAAAATAATTCATTATTTGTTGAAATGAAATTAACTAAATATTTAATAGTAATAACCAGAGTTTGGATAAATCGGGAATAAAAACAACTAAAATCGGGAATCAGGACAATAAAATTTCTTAAATCGGGACATAAATCTTAGAAATTAGTCAATACTAATAAATTTTAGTGCATATAATATATTGGAAAGAAAGTGTAAATTATTTAATATTATAATTAGAATTATGTTGTTTTCATTAGTAAATCGTAATATATTTTAAAAACTATTATTAATTTTTGAACCAAAATGATTCATTACTGAATGGAAAGTGGTTTACACTTTACTTTCATATGTGTTGTATAACATTTGTTCAAATCACAAAATCGTTATTTTTATGTAATATTTTGAATTTAATTAAAATTTTACTTAAAGAGTGTCGAAAAACACTAAAATAATGGAAAATTTTCATAAAATATATAATTTTTTGCAAAAAATTGGCAAAAACTTAATTTATTCGGAAAATTCCGATTTATCCTAACTCTGGTAATAACTTATTCACTAATATTTCAAAAGTTTATAATTATTCATAAAAAAATATTGATAATAAAAATATGAATTTTTACAACTTTTCCATCTATCTTAAATTAATAAATGAGTAAGTACATTTAATTTTACGCGTTAATCAATAATGGTTTTTTAACTCATCACCAAAAAAACTCAATTTTTAATTGAAATGATTTTATTTAAAATAGAAAACAAAAGAATTTTAACCAAATCTTTTGCGCAAAAAGTTAGACCCAATAATAGTGTAAATTATAATAAAAATAGTTATCTAACAGATATATTAGATGATATATTAGAGACCCAAATCGGACCGGACTCCGACGGATCGGACAAAAGCCCAAAATTTTCGGATCCGGACCGGAGGGACTTATTTCTCTATAAAAGTCAGACCGGACGGACTAAGAGTGTATTTGTCAGAAAATTATTAAATAATAGAATTACTATTAAATTGTTATTAATGTTGATTTGAATTCCCAATGATTTCAGAATTTAATTAATTATCAAAATGTTGACAAACAATTTAGTATAAAATTACTATTTCTTACTATTTCTTAACCGATCTTAATGATGTTGATGTCAAATTAAAATATAGCATATTCTCTATTAAGAATTTATAAAAAAAATCAATCGGAAATATTCTCAATTAGGATACTATAGGGTGTTGCATATGTCACAACGGATCATATTAAAACTTAACCTAGTAAGTTGGTCACCCTTTTAAAAAATGAGATTTATTTTGTACCGTTTACAGAATTGAAATCGAATGGTACATCTAAAAATATTGAAAATAATTGAAAAAATAGCTAGTTCAAATTTTTCAATATTTCCAGCTTTTTAATATTTAGAAAAGGAATATATTGAAAATCTCAATTTTAATTTTTAGTTTAGTATATCTAGTTTAATATTCAAATAACAGAATAAAATTATTTAAGTTTTGATTTAATTTAATTTTTAGCGAGGCACATAAAATTGTCATTTTTACATTTTTTTAGTTAAATTTTCTTGTTCAATTGAAAATCCCAGAAGATGAATTTTTCTATTTTCAATTCTGTACAAGATACTTTTGAAATTTTACAAATACAGTTTACATTCGATATAACCAGATCATTGGTGCAGTTAAAATTGTCTGGTTATATCAGATTCTGGTTAAATCAAAAACGGTTTAAAAATTAAATAATATTCTATTCATTTACAAAATCTGTTGAATAATAAATAAAAAAATTTTATATGATGTTGAGGAACTTTCTGAAGATTTTTTCCAAGTTTAAAAATAATTATCTAGTTCTTTTAAAATAAAACCCTTTAATATATATTTGAAATTTAAATGAGTAACCTTTACTATAAGTTTGATCATGATCAAAGGTCTATTATAAAAAAAGGGTAATTACTTATTATTGAATATAAGTATTATTTTGAAATGTATAAAAAACTAATTTAATAAATAATAAATTGTTTTAAATAATAAGCTTACTTTTAAATTCTTTTTAAGGCATACTTTTCATTGGTTTTTATTTTCAAGTTAATATTTTCAGTTTTATACTTAGTATACTGCCTATTATAATAATTTTCATATAAATTATCCACTAATAATTTAAATAAATAATAAAGGTCTTAATAAGTTTGGCACTGAACCATATTTTTAACTTTCATTATAGCATCCAATACTAATTCTGGTTAAATCAAATGTAATTTATATGTTTGTCCCTAAATATCTTCTGTTTATATCGAGTTTCTGGTTATATTGAATGTTTAACATTATGAACTCCATAGGGCAAAACGGTGAATGAACTGCACCTGGTTATATCAAAATTCTGGTTATATCAGGACCTGATATATCGAATGTAGACTGTATTTCGATTTTAAATTATATATTTTATATGAGCTTAAACAATGAGCTTCAAATCTCACTAAAGTATATGAAAAAGTACTAGATTTTGTAAAATGAAAAACTGATCTTTTAAAAACGCATTTCTAAAAATTTAAACAATAAAGTATTGTAAAATATATAATGAGCTAGAACCATTTCTTAAAAGAAGAGTTTAAAGTTATGCTTAAAATTGAGTTTTAGATTTTTGTATAGAGTAGGGTTTGGGTTGAGTTGAGATTTGCAAAAGTTTTAAAGTGATCACTCTTTCTTGATCTATATAATATTTTATTTGGCCTGTCTTTACCTTTAAATAACTTATGTACTTGGTAAATCTTAATGTAAAACTTAAGCTTGTAACATAATATATTATTCAATTAACAATATTCTTATAAAAAATAGAAACATTGATAAACATTACCACATTTTCTAGGTCATACAGTAGACAATCATTTTTGTAAACTACCTTGGTGTTGACAAATTGGTTAACAAAATCGATTAGTTAACAAACTTGAAAAGTAAAGTTTTATTGATTATAAATAATGTTTTCATTTTGATTTAGTTAAATAATAAGTTAATTTTGTTATTTAAAGAATAATGAATGTCTATTTGACATATTAATCAATAAATTACTAAATAATTTAATTTTTTTGAACAAATAACTGACATAAATGATTTAGAATATTTTTCT
>JAQFZM010000767.1:0-25374 GCA_034695785.1 Galumna obvia | reverse complement strand
AACTCTTATGACTCTACTGAAGTGCTAGTAACATAAGAAGTGATCTTTTAAAATGTTTTTATAACAAAATTAACTGTTTAAAGATTTTGTCTAATTCATAATTACCCCTTATTTTATATTTTTATTTAAGGAAGCTTTAGGATTAAAGCCTTAATATTAAACAACAAAACTATTTTAAAAATTATGAATTTTGATATATGCTCGTAAATGTAGTGGATACTGGTTTGACCCCAAACCTTGTTTAAATTAAATTTCATTTCAAAACAATCTTATTTTCATTTAGAGATATGGTGTCAGTGGGGTCAGTGGGGTCAGTAGGGCCAGTAGGGTAAGTTGTGTCAGTGGGGTCAGTGGGGTCAATAGGGTCAGTGGGGTCAGTGGGCCAGTGGTGTCAGTAGAGCCTTTGGGATCACTGGGGTCAGTAGGGCCAGTGGGGTCAGTGGGGCCAGTGTTGTCAGTAGGGCCAGTGGGGTCGGTGGGGTCAATGGAATCTGTGGGGTCAGTAGGGCCCGTGGGGTCAGTGGGGCCATTGTTCACTCATCCGTTTATATACCGAATGAATTATTTTGTGTTGAATTAATGTTGATTTTTCGATAAATGTTTTATTACATTCATTGAAATCACAAACAAATTGTTTTTTATTCAAATGAATTGAAATGTGTCGACGCAAATGTGAATTCGTTTGACATACAGCTCGACATTTGAGCCAAAAACACTTAAACTGTTTATTATAAATAGTTTTTTCATTAATACATTGAATTAATGGTATATTAATCCGACAGTAATTCTGTGAACAACTCTTACCATTCACTACACTATTAGTTAATAAACCATTACTTTTCAAACATTTGTTTAAATTATTTAATTATTTTCATTAAATTCTTTTAAATATGAAAATAAACTCTTTATTTGTAAAGTTTTCGCCATATTGTGAAACAAACATTTGAAAAGACAAATACTTTTTTTAATTTTTTTACTAACTGTTATGTTGTGCCCATATTTTTCGGCACAGGTTTTTGAGGTACAAAATATATTTGTTTATAGGGTTCTCTTATTTCACTCTCGCATTGATTTTGAATGAACTAAAGGTGTTGTCTCACCCACTGATTCCTTCTTCTCATAAATTATTTTATTCTGGGCTTTAAAGTAGTCTTTTCTTTTCCAATAAGTTATTTAAAAGAAAAAGAAAATTCAGTTTTATTTCATTCAATTCTAAGAATAAGAGAAAAAGAATTAAATTAAATACATTAGTTTAAGGACGTCTTATAGTAAGATTGAGATCAATATAACTGTAAACTTGTTAAATTTTGATTAAATAATTTTGATATGACTAAGAATATGACTAAGAAAAGTGCATTAGTATTGAAATCAATATTTGTTTTGATATATATTTGTGGTCACTTTTATCAAACATTTGAAATATATTCTGAATATATGAGTGGTTAGATTATTACCAAGATTATATTCTACAAAAAGATATATGAAAAATTACCAGGAATTACTATTTGCATTCCATTATCAATATCCATGGTAATGATATCAAATTATAATAATTTTACCATGCAAATATACAAAATCTGAAATTCTGAAATCGTTCAGAAAAATGATAAATATTCTAATATATAATTAACCATGGTGTAATAATGGTCATTAATTTCTTCTTTATATAAATTTATAAGTTCATATTATTAAGATATTGATTCAAATGAATTTTTAAAAAATATTTACTCTCATATAATGATTATTAATTATTGATAATGATGATAATTATTGCGAGATATATTCACATCAGAGAAAAAAATACCTAAAATAACAGAAAATACAATGTACTCTCGATTTAATCAGAAGCTTGGTGCTGGAAAAATGATATGGAAAAATCCAATTATGGTTAAATCGAAATAATAAAAATATTTGCTAAAAATGACAATTATTTTATTCAATAATAGAGAATATGTAAAAATCTGTAATTTTAAGATATTTTTGATTCTTAAATTGATTTTCAAATAATTTATTCTCTAATTTGTTAACCAAAACGATATAATTCCAATTGATTAATGAACTTACGAATTAAATTTAAGGTTAGGGTGACCATTCATGCTTGATTTGGTCTAGTTTAGCAGAGTCCTTGATATAAGTAACATTAGGTTATGAAGGTTTATTGTATTTCATAAAGTAAAAATTTGATTTTATTGAAACATTCTTGAAATTTAAACACTAAAGAACTGTAAAGAATATAATGAGTAAAAACTATCTCTTAAGAAAAGGTTTGAGTTGAATCAAAATTAGAAATAAGGTTTAAGGTTTAGTACTTGATTTGATATATAAGTTAATAACTTGCCAAGTAATATTGGTTATTCTAATATATCTTCTTTCGTAGTATATTTATTAGTAGTATATATATTCTATTCGAGTATAAATTTAATCAAAATCTTAATTTTATGCTTCACTACAATTGGAAAACGAATTCTTGTCTTTTTGGTTAAAATTTTTGACTAAAAATTATAGTTTTTCAAAATTTCAAAATAAAATGTTATTTTAAAAAAAAAGTTTTATTTTAAAGTTTTAGAAATACTAAATCTGTTTAAATTGAATGCCTTTTATTAAGTGTTTGCTCAATTTTTTCTGGTTATATCGAAATTCTGGTTAAATTGAATCTGGTTAAATTGAGCTTGTTTAACATTAAGACTCCCATAGGAGCTGCCGGTGCTTTTAAAATCACCTGGTTAAACCGAAATCTGGTTATATCGGGACCTGTTAAATCGAGCGTACACTGTATAAATTTTATATTATAAAATATAAGCTTTATATTTGTTTATTACGCTATTATACAGTACACTTAAACCTCCATAACTTAAACCCATCTATTATGGAACTTATTTCTAGGAACCTATACCAATATCGCTACACTTGGTGAGGAAAGGAAAAATAGTTGAAGTTATAGGGGTTTTGCAATAATAGAGAGAAAGTATTGGTAGAACTCAAAAGAATCGATATAATCAACAGTAAATTTGAAATATTTCAGCGATTAATATATATATAAAAGCAAAGATTTCAAATCATATCGGTCTAAAGGGTATAAAGAGCTATTTTGGTCCTAGCTAAGGGATGGTCTTTTGGTCAGGGGAAGTAATTACCCAAATCGAATCCTTTGGTCGTCCTTTTGGTTATAAATTATAACTCCTACATTTAAACAAAGGAGAGACGGAAGGAGAAGGAGAGGGAGAGAGAGAGAGAGAGAGAGGTTTTTCCTTTCCTTTAATAATAAAGAAATCTATTAAATACAGGGATGGCCAAAGGGGTTTTTCTGGTTTATATCCCTTAGAGGAGCAAAATTGGCAAAATACTCCCTAGGAGCTTGGAACCTTTAACAATAGCGTCTACGAACAGACTCTAGATCTGTTGGTGTATTTTGGTCAAATCCCTTCTAAGATTCGATCCTTTGGCCAACCCTGATTAAAAAGGATATACTTAACAGGATATCGCTACTAATAAAAGAGATACACTCGAATGCCATTATAATGAACGTCGTATATAATGAACTTTCCGATATAATGAACAATTTCTAAATCCCAAATCCATTTCAATATACCATGTTAAAATAGTCCCTTACAATGAACTCCCATATAATGAACAAACCTTTTTAATGAAGGCTATAATTATGCCACTCTAATAGAAAATTATATCGGTTGCTTTCAAAATGTGAGGGGTAAATGAAATATGATTTTATATACTATACTTGTTTTCGTAAATGTTATGAAAAGTTATAAATTAAAAGATTTCGTTTTTGGGTTCAACTGAAAGCTGTCAAACAAATGATCTAAAGTCAGTGTAAAACATATGGAAAGGAGTAAAAGTGTTTCACCGGTTGTTGCCATCACTTGAACTCATAAACATTTATCAAATAAAAGTTCGGAACAAATAGAAGACAAGAAATATAAATATGTGATCAGAAAATGACTTATGGCGTCAAATGTGTCGCAATGTTGTGACTGAGAACTATTGATAGTATTATCGCGGACTTAATGCCGCCTCTCATTCATTGGCTTTCATTGGCTTTCATTGGCTTTTAGCTGAAGAAAGTTTCCCATCGAAAGGCTCTTTATTTGTCTCTCTATTTGTGTGGGTATCAAATGTTAGGCAATAATTCGTTTAAATTGAAAGCAGAGCTGTACAAACACTGTGCACACACTCTCTACATACTGTCCAATACTAATTGTGTCATCAAAAAGGGGTTTATCACTATCTGATAGTCACTTACCTATACTTTTTTGTTTCACAATTTATTGAACTTTTGAAGGATTTAAATATTTTCTTTGTTTTTGTTTTAACTTTAATGACTTTTTGAGTAAAAATAAATAAAAGGATTTTTTTTAAGAATTAAATATTTTTTATCGAAATATTAATATTTGTTTCGATATTTAGTGAAAGAGTTGTCATAACTTTTTGTTGGGAAACTTTTTAGAAATTGAGTGTTTAGGGCTTTTTTGTAGTGTTTTGTCTAATTAGAAGTTGGGACAGGCCGACAGAGCTTCACTTAACCTGTGTTTCTCTGTGCAGAGGCTGTGCACAAGTCTGACTGAAAGCAAATACGGATTGAAAGTGAATTGCTTTAACTTAAGTGCTGTGGAAACGGCGATACATTAATGCAATGTTGCCGTTGGGGTCTCACCAGTGGCTGCACCCCAACATTACTACAAGTTTTGCTTAAACTGAGGACAACATTCCTCTATTGGTTTTGACATTGAATGCAAGTGAATGAATGCACACAAATGTTGAGCCAAAAACCAAAAAATTGTTTTTCTTTGTGTTTTCAATGTTTTTATTGAAAGCGTTTGTCTTAAAAAAATAGCCGCAAATCGAGAAAATGCCAAAAATGCCGAAAATGGCAAATATGCCAAATATGCCAAAATCTACTCAACATATGAGCACTGCTTTAAATAATACAAATGCTTTAAACACTTCAAACAATTGTAACCAACGAAGAGATGGACTCTCTATGGCTTTAAATCCGAGAAATACCGGAGAAATTCCTTCGACGCCCGAAACTAACAGTCCTTTCATTGAGAGAACGGCCGACATTCAGGTCAGTCATAAATTAGTCATAAATCAATTTAAAATTAAAAGTATTTCCAGTATTGGGTGTCGACTGTATTATTCTTTGTGTTAACTTTTATTTGTTTAGAGTTCACATAAAAACTATGAAGAGGTGGCTTTAATTGGTTCGGGTGCTTACGGCACAGTATTTAAGGCCAGAGACCTTAACAACGAGGGACAGTTAGTCGCTCTTAAAAAAGTTAGGGTTCCTTTGAGTGAAGACGGAGTTCCCATAAGTTTATTGCGAGAAATATCTGTTTTGAAACAATTGCAGAGTTTTGAACATCCAAATGTTGTCAGGTTTGTCTCTTTTGCACACCACTAACAACACCACTAACAACACCACAAAACACATCACATATTTGTAAATCATTTCCTTATATTTACTTTAATTATAACCGATATTTAGGTTATTAGACATATGTCACGGAAAACAACTCGAAAATGAGAGACAATTGATTTTGTTTTTGGTATTCGAACACATCGAACAAGACTTAGACACTTATCTCCAAAAATGTCCGGCGCCTGGAATAGGTCCGGATCGCATCAAAGTATTAATTATTTATATATTAATAATTTTAAAAATAATTACTAATAATTATTGATTGTTAGGAACTTTTATTCCAACTTTTAACTGGAGTCGATTTCCTTCACACCAATCGTATCGTTCACAGAGACCTCAAACCCGCAAATATTTTAATAACAAATGAGGGCCGACTAAAACTGGCAGACTTTGGTTTAGCTCGTATTTACCAACAAACACAACCTTTGACTGCAGTAGTTGTGACCCTCTGGTATAGGGCACCAGAAGTTTTATTGCAATCGAGTTATGCCAGTCCTCTCGACTTATGGAGTGTCGGATGTATTTTTGCTGAATTGTTTACCCGTCGACCACTTTTTTGTGGACAATCCGAAAACGATCAGTTGTGCAAAATTTTTGAAATAATTGGAGCTCCCCTTCAAAGCGAATGGCCTAAAGAGTTATCCCTTCCCTGGACTACTTTTTCTAATTTTAAAAAAACAGATTTTCATCAAATCATTTCAGACATTTGTAGTGATGGACACGACTTACTGGAGGTTAGTTTCAATTCTAAGCTCAAAACTATGCATTTTGTGATTTATTATATTTCTGGTAATGACTTTTCATCCCTTACCTTCCCTTCCCTTCTAATTTGATTTCTTAACATTTAATGTGAAATAATTTTTATAGTTTTACTAAAAGAGTGATTATATTTTCAGAAAATGTTGAAATTCGACGCAAATAAGAGAATTGTTGCGCGACAGGCACTGACACATCCCTACTTCAAAGAGTATGAACTCTATCCTCCAAAATATGAAAACAATTTGAATAAAAGTTTAAAAAAATTAAATACCAATAATGAGGACAACTCTTCACATATTTCGAGATAAACTTCTTAAGCATATCTTTATTTGAATATAATTTAAATTTAATTTTAATTTATTTTTTAAAACTTTAGAGTCATATAAATCATTACAAAATAATATACAATTATTATAGACTTAAAGCACTTTTCTTTCCATATATTTATACTTTTTTTAATTCCACTTTTGAGGCACAATTTGAGCCCTTTTTAAGTTCATATCATTAATATTTTAAATAATAATTATAGAAACAATGCATATCATACCGAAGCTCTAACAGTGCAGCTATAGTCAGGTCCATATTTGGATCATTTTTGAGTGTCGGTCTATACCGAAGGACCCGAAACATATTTCCATATATTGGGTGAACATATCAACAAAATTGGGCTCTTATTTGAAAATAGGGTCAGAAATATATTAATATTTTGTTTTAAAAATATCAAAAAACAAATTCGTTTTAATTTATTTTCTAAAATGTCTTCCGTTTGAGTGATCACTGATCAGACTTTTGATTACTCTTGACATCAAACATATCAAACAAAATGTCATTAATAAATAGTCGACAAATACTTTTTTATAATCATTTTATTAAAAATTGATGAAAACTTTTGAAAATTAGTGAAAACAAATTCCTTTAAATAAATTCGAATAAATTTTGTGTTAATTTTTATTTAAATTAATAATTCAATTAAAATATAAATTAAAATAAGAAAATGTTATTTCTGTTTATTTTTAGTCACATTCTTCTGTTGATTATCACCGGACACTTCCGACAACTCTTTCTTAAGTTCTTTGAGTTGTTTAACTTCTTTATCAATGATTTGTTTGTCAGCCTTTTCTGTCTTAAGTGTCCTAACTCTATCCCCTTGGTTTTTTATTAATTCATTCAATTCTTCTATACTTCTATTCGATACTTTCTTTTCTTGTTTTCCAACAAATCTTTGTCTCAATTCATCGATTTCTTTAGTCTCCAATTTTTTGAAAAGAGGTTCGACCTATAGTTTAAACAAATCATTAAAATAAGTGACAATTTCTTTCTTTTATATTTTGTTAATAAGTTTTTTAAATTCTTTACTAAATTTGTACTAAACTTTAGCCTTAACTGTCATAAAAAACCAATAGAGACAATACAATATAAATATAAAATCTAATTAAATAGGTTTTATTGAAAGTTTATATTATTCATTAAAATAAACGTAAAGTATTTAAAATTCCCAAAACTGTAACTAAGTTTTAAAGTAATAATTGAATAGACATTAACTTTATTTTAATTAATAAAAATAGTGTTTAGTTTTGTTTTTAATTTTAAGATAAATAAAAATATACGAACCCTTCCGATCTTATGTCCACATTTAAGAACACAATGGAGTCGATTGTCTTTCGGCAATAAATTAATTTTTATATTCAATTGTTTCTGAAGTGATTCACAAGTGATGGGTATATAAGGCATTAAAAGAACAGATAAAAGCGCCGATATATTAGCCGCAAAACCAATTATAGTCTGTGCTCTCAAACTATTATTCAATTAAGAAAAAGTATTCATTAATCAATTATTATATTTAATTTAAATTAGTTTTGAGGTCAAAGTTTTAAACGAATTAAAGTTTGTCAAAAAATTATAATTTTACCATGTTCCAATATTTGTATATTCAATTATTTGCATGTTTACACTAATTTTGCTAAATTTTAATAAATCAATCTTGCTCAATTTAATTTAATCACTATTTTAATACTATTTTAAGAATAACATAATTTGTAAAATAAAAGAATAAAATTGAATTAAACTGACTTTTCTTTGGGTCCTTTTTTGATGAGTTCCCACGGCTTTGACATTTGGATGTATTGGTTCCCAATTCGGCTTATATTCAATATATGTCTAATAGAATCTCTGAGTTTAATCTTATCCATCAGATTAGAGTATTGAAGGATTTCTCTATTGATTTGAGCGATCAGTAATTTATCCGATTCTTCGAAATTGATTTGAGGAACGATTCCATCAAAATTGTTGTTAAGGAATGTTAGCGCTCTGTTCACGAAATTTCCCAAATTATTGAGAAGTTCTGAATTGTTTTTATTCATTAAATCACTCCAACTGAAAGTCGTGTCCTGTGATTCGGGACGAATATAGAGTAAATAAAAGCGCCAAATATCAGATGGAATTCCCGTTTCTTTTGCGTTATCACCAAATACTCCGACGCCTCTACTCTTTGAGAACTTACTGTCTTCATAGTTGAGATATTCCACTGCAGAGATGTGGTTAACTATAGTCCACTTGTCTTGAGTTCCGATTTGACACGAGGGGAATATAATCGCATGAAAGGGAACGTTGTCTTTACCCATAAATTGGTAAAGAGTCACATCTTCAGGATTTTTCCACCACTTTTCCCAATGTTTATTGTGATGAGCAGTGATTGAGGGGTAACCAATGGGGGCGTCGTACCAGACATAAAACACTTTGTCAGTAAAACCTTGCAAAGGAACGGGTGTTCCCCATTTAAGATCTCTGGTAATACATCGCGGTTTAAGTCCATCCCTTAGCCATGAATTTGCAATAACTCGAGCCGTTTGAGTCCAACAACTGTTCGGATCGTCAATACTTTTTTTAAACCATTCCTCAACTTTTGGCTGTAATTTCGGTAAATCCAAAAACAAATGCTTAGAAGACCTGAGTTGAGGTCCAGTTCCACATATTTTACATTTGGATTCTTTTAAATCGATTGCATTAATTAATTTCCCGCATTTGTCGCACTGGTCTCCACGCGCTTCACAGTAATGACAAAAAGGACAAATCCCTTCAACGAAACGGTCGGCCAAAAAACGCTGACATTTCCCACAAAATAATTGTTGGGTTTCGTCTTCGAGTAAACACTCGTTTTTATGTAAATCCCAGAAAATTTTTTGTGCGATTTGTGTCTGTTCTTCAGTTGTGGTTCGACCGAAATAATCGTATGAAATGTTAAACCAGTCGTATATCTCTCTATGGATTCCATAGTATTTATCGCATATTTCTTGAGGAGTGACCCCTTCTTCTAAGGCTTTAGTTTCAGTAGCGGTTCCGTATTCGTCGGTTCCAAACAAGAAAAGAGTATTTAAACCTTTTATACGACAGTATTTTGCGAAGACATCAGCGCTTAGAACAGATCCGATAATATTTCCCAAATGTGGGACATTATTCACATACGGAAGAGCACTGGTTATCAATACATTGTTTTCACCCACAATTGGAATCTTCTCTTCTCTTATTTCTTCTAAAAAGATGGGATCACTTAAAGACCACGATTCAAATGCTTCCACCAATTCATTGGTAGTGATGTCTTTTTCGTTAATTTGGTTCTCGTTTTCCATAATTATTCTCGAAATGAAGTCAAGAGTTGGCTATAAGTCGTCAAAATTAAATCATTAAATGCTTTCAATTGGTTTACGTCTCGTATTATAAAAGGGATTCAATTCATTGCAATTCATTTCAATTATTTCAAAGTCTTTGAGTCAAACGTTAATTATTGTCACAAAAAGTTGCGCCGGTTTTACATGACTTGTGATCACTTCTATCTCTTCAATAACATATTTAAAAATTATCATATTTTCAATAAATGATTTACAATTTGTTTATAAATTATTTGTAAATTATAACTAAAATTAAATAAAAGCACTGAATTTCAGTGACTGAAAGATAATGTAATGGTTGTAATGGTTGAGCGCCTTTTGGTTTGATTTGTGTGAAGCCTAGCGGTCATCACAACAACTATTAGTGCGTTTGTGTTGTGAACACATATTGTCTTCAAATTGATTTCTCAAACGTTTTGTCAAATTAATGTCAAATTGTGACTCATTTCCCGAAAATTAATTTTAATAAATTTTAATAAATAATAATAAATTCATTTCTTCAAACAAACCGAAGAAATGTCTGTAAACTGAAGACATCACTTCAGTTAACATTTGTTGTGAAAATTGTTTTTAAGACAAAAAATGCCAAAACAAAGCGCAATGTCTTCTCAAACACATAAAGAAATTAAATACCCGACCGGTTGTAAAGAAATCAGCGAAGAATTAGCCACCGATGACCTCATTAGAAGGTATCACTTATTTTGGGAATTGTTATCAAACTCTTATCAAAACCAAAAATAAAGTCAAAGAATTTGACATTTGATCGTTAATTGGCGCTCAAATTGAGCCTAAAATTAGGACTCTTTAAATCACTTCAATAAACTAATTATTTCTTATTTTTAAATTAAATTAAAAATTATTTCTTTGAAAATATTATTTTAATTCAATAATAGTTTTCAATGATATGTCGATTGAAAGTATCTTTGATTCAAATGAATAAATAAAATATTATTTACTTTAATTTCATTCATATATTTCTATTAATTAATAGTTTCCGAAAAAAATCATTTCAATTGAATTACAAAATGGTTTTTAAACAAAAATATTATTATTTTACCAAAAGTATTAAAACTGATTAAATAAGAAAACAAATGTTAATAGAATTAACAAAATCTATATTTTGTTATATATTTATAGATAAAGTATTTTGTTTTCGATAAATAAATTATTTTAATTAAAATGTTTTTTAAAATTAGACTTAAGGACATTGCGATGGCGTTCCAACAAATGTCTCAGGAAGAAGACAATAGCGGTTATGTCCCGTTAGCTCTTTATTTATGTAAGAATTAATTATTTGTTTATTATATAATTAACGCTAAATTTGATTGAATGAAAGCGAGTGATTATTTTCTGGAACACCCGTCACGTGACGTGCGATTGTTGGTGGCCTGTGCTATCGCCGATGTCTTCAGAGTTTATGCCCCGAACGCCCCGTACCAACACCCAGAACTCATTAAACATATTTTCCTTTTCTTTATTCAACAGTTAAAAGTAAATTACTTTCATATTTGTTAACTTATTTACTAATTGTGTTGAGAATTACAGGGATTACAGGACCCAAAAGACGCTACTTTTAAAAGATATTTCTATTTATTGGAGGTATTTATAGTAATTGATTTAATTTCTTAACTAATTGTTTCTGTTTTAGAATTTAGCCTGGGTTAAATCGTTCAATATATGCATTGAATTGGAAGACTCGCAGTACATCTTTTGTCAATTATTTTCACTCATTTTTAAAGTAAAATAATTTTTTATTAAACGTTCGAATATTAACGATAACTAAACTAAAACTTATATAAAATAAAGATCGTTAATGAGAATCACAGCGATAAAGTCAAGAACTTTATGCTCGATATGTTGACCCCTCTCATCATCGAAGCGGATACCGTTTCTTCCAAATTAATCGAAATAATATTGTGGCACATAATCGATCCAAAAAAGGTTCTCTTATTTTAAATTAAAAATATTAATATATTTGTTGTGTTCACTGTTATAGACTGTAAACAAACAGGCTAATTGGTTGGCCATTCAAATATTGAAAAAGACTAACAAAACTATGGAACCATATTTGGTTACTTATTTTACAAATGCTATAACTCATGGCATCGACGATAATGCGGGTGATATCGATAATGACGATGAGGTGACCCCCACTATTCACAAGCAGTCGAGTCGCGGTTCTCGCGCTTCAAAATCTTCTTCCGTCTCCACTTCTGTCACTCAAATTTGTGAACTAATTTACGAATTGAATAGAATTTGTCCCAATATTATGGACGGTATGTTTCAATTAACTCATTCCTTATTTTTAGAGAAAGTAATTTTTAAAAACTTAATATTAAAAGACAACAATTCTATGCATTAATTTTTTGCTTATATGTCATATAATATGCATTAAAAGAGGAATTTTTGTGAATATTTGTTGAAAATCTTATCTTTTTTTTAGGAATTTTACCACAACTTGAGTTCAAAGTCAAGAGCATTGATGAAAAAGAGAGGTGTGATTATACAAAACTGTTGGCGCGACTCTTCTCAGACAAAGATTCAAATTTGGCCGAATCTTATCCCGATTTGTGGAAATCATTTTTGGGTCGATTTCGTGACATTAGTGTAACCGTAAGAATGCGTTGCGTTCAATATTCAATGCATTTTCTCGTAAATCACCCCGAATTAAGAGATGATATAAAGGATCAGTTGAGGTACTTTTAATCTTCTATCATAGAAATTTTAATTCCAATTTGTTTACAGACAAAGACAACACGATTCCGATGAAAATGTCAGATATGAAGTGGTTATGGCTATCATTAGTGCCGCTAAAAAGAGTATCGAAAATATTAATGAAGATCTTTTGAGTTTCGTTAAGGTTTGACTATTTCTCATAATTTTTAACAAAAAGCTTTCAAAACAATTCTAAAAAATGATGACTTATTTTCAGTATTAAAATCAATGATTCTATCACTTCCATGGCTCTGATTTCTCTTTTCTAAATATTTAGTCCTTTTTTTGTGTTAAACATTTTTAGATTTTAATAATTTCTTTTTGTTATTAATGTTATTAAAGGAACGGACATTAGATAAGAAATTTAAGATTAGAAGAGAAGCACTTCTAGGAATGGCTCAACTCTATAAACAATATAATGTGGCGGCGATGGGAGATATAAATGAATGTCAGGACACTGTTTCAGAGAGTGCTAATTCTTCGCTACGAATGCTTAATTGGATTAAGAACAAATGTCTTCATAATTATATAAATTACCAGACACAACTTGACGATAGGTATATTTTAAATATGTTTCGGTTAATTAATAATTTATATAATAGATTACTTGTGGAACGCATTTTACACACTTGTCTTATACCATATTCATTGGCTTTACCTCAACGTATGAAAAGTCTTTATACATTTTACTGTACGATTGACTCTCACGCCGCCCGAGCTTTCAATGAATTGCTTCGACAGCAACAATGCGTTCGTAAACAAGTCAAAGAAGTACTCGATTTGCTTAAGTATGCGTTCTATCATTTTATTAAAATTCAATTTTTCTTAATTCAATCATTTTGTTTGAAGGGATGAAAAAACAGAAGAAAGGGATCAATTGCTCAAACAAAAGATACAATTATGCGCTAAGAATTTACCCGAACCCGTAAAGGCTGACGAATATATTACGAAATTGTGTCGGAATTTGGGTTAGATTTGTAAAAGTATTATCTCATAAATCTATTAATTTTTTAATTTAGAAATAAATCCGGCCCTAAGAGAACACATGGAACTGATTGTGACGTCCACTTCTTTTCCTCAAATGACAGACGATGGAACTCCTCTTCTTCCTCCTCCCAGTTCTACTATAGAGACAAGTGTTCGAGAAGTGTTAAAATCTTTGGGATTTCCCGTTCAAACCAATTCTTTTTACGTTATAATTAAACAATTAATGGAAAGAATCGCACCAATAATGGTTGATCATCAAGGTATTTTTTATTTGTTAAATTAGATAAAATTTAAATTACATTTGTTTATGTTTAGGTCTATTAATTCTTTTTAATTACGTCTCGGATTCACTTCTTGGAGACGGAGAACTCGACAGTGAAATGGGTGTCGAAAATTCAGCCAAAAGAGGACTTCAACTAATTTATGTTCGCTTTTTGTTTTATAAATTAATTTTTATAAAATGTTTATAATTATAGAGTTTGTCGTCTGTATTTCCGGCATTATTTCACGGAAGAGAAATATTTTCCTCATATTTACTGCCATTTCTTTGGCAAAGTGGAGATCAACATCAAGTTTCAGAACTAATTCTTCAAATTCTAACAAATATCGGCGCTTCCGCTGGTTCTGAGGGCGCAGTAATTGATGAGGAAACCCAATGCGTATCAATTCCGTGGTGGGCTTCTGATGATGTCATCCCAAGACTTGTCGATAGATTTGTTCTGAAGGGTTTGTTTTTATTTATTTGTATAAAATATTAAAACAATGATTTGATATACTAATAGCTTCGACAACAAAACAGGCAAAATATGCGATTCAATGTTTGAACTCTATTATTGCCGACGAAAACGAAAAAATGAAAGTTTTTGGTGAAATCATTGATCAAATAAAAGTATTTCTCATGTCTTTCAAATTCATTGATATAATAATAATTAATTAATAATTGTAGGCGAGTGGTCTGTCTTTGGAAACATCTCCCTATTTCAGAAGTCACTTGGTCACTTTAGGAATGATTGCAATTTGTGGCGGACATTCATTCTTTCCTAAAGTTCTTCGATCTATTGTTCAAAAGTTCATCGTTCAGGGATTACTCATGAGAGACATGAAGACAGACGTCGAAATCGTTTCTATGGAAGAATCGGAACGACAGAGAGGTTACACTAAATTCATTTGTTTTCAATAATTATTAAAATATCGGTTTTCAGATAATAGCGATCCAAACATTTCTTATGAATACTGTAGTGAAGAAGTAAAGGCAAAGATCGAAGGAATCAAATTAATGGTTCGATGGCTTTATGGCATTAAATTGAATACTTTAATCGGTTTGTTCTTAAATTTCAATCTTTTCAATTCATTTATGTTTTTTTTAATTTGACAGTAATTCCTGAGAGTCAGCACGAATTTATTGGTAAATATAAATACAAATATATAACTATAATTATATCTATTGTTTGGAAGAATAAATTGAAAGCTTGTGATGACTTTCGTGACATTTATTTATTTATGAGAGATTTTTAGTTTTTTATCGTAAAAATTAAAATAACTTTTATTAAACTTTAATTTCTGATCGAAAATCTGACAAAAAATTCCAATTTTTATGAAAATTTTAATTTTAATGACTAAATATTTAAATAGTGAGTCGAGCCTCAAATGACCAAATTGTAGACCAAAGAGTATTTCTATTTTTAGAATTATTTTTACGACTAAACAAATTTATTACAGGAGTCTATCAAAAGGCGGCCTCAAATACTTTGAAGTTATTAAAGACAATCATTCAAAATGGTGGAGATATAAATGAACAAAATCGTACTGGTACTACTTTGGAGAGGGCACATCTCCGATTGGCGGCAGCCCTCGCGATGCTTAAGATTGCGTGTAATGATGCCATCACTTCTGTTTCAGCAAACGGTGACAACACTTTAATTCAAAATCCATCGACAACTTTAGCGATAATGTCTGCGGATCAGTGGCACACTTTAGCCACTGTTCTCTTAGACACAGAAGAATTCGTTCGCGAAAAGTTTTCAATTAAATTACATAAAGGACTGATGTCTTTATCTTTGGGTCTCGAGTTTTTGGCTATACTTTGTTTGGGCGGAACTTTCAGTAACGACGGAAACATTACTTTTAAAACTAAGTTAAAGTGAGTCGACATCTTTTTAAAGTGTTTTAAACGATGTCTTTCTTTTGGATTAGATCTTATATGATGTTGAATTTGGCCAAAAGACGAGAACTTATTAAATCAAAGTCGGTTTCAAACTTGAAGAGCGTTATGCCTGACTGTGTGATGCCTTATGTCATCCATTTGTTGGCTTATATGCCTTTTTTCGTTAAATACGATGACATCTCTCAGTTAGAAGTGGTTAAAGGTTTTATTTTCTCTAATTTTTGATTTAATTAAAATAACTGAATATTATATCTATTGTAAGACTGTCTTTGGTTTATTATGGAACCACTGGTTTTGAAGAACGAACACTACTCCTTCTCTTTCTTTAAAAAGACATTTGAAAACATAAAAGTATGCGTCGATAAAGTTTCTCAAACTCATGATTCAGAGACTAACGGATCAAATGCTAACGCAATGGCAACGATGACTAATTACAAGATCTACAGTTGTTGTGATTTAGCGCTCGGACTCGTTATGAGTAAAACACAAAACTTTCTGCTTAAGGACTTTCCGGTTCAGCCCTCATTACCGGCCAAATACTTCACTGGTATTACCGCTTAAAATAATATCTAAATACTAAAAGACTATTTCAGTGTCGCCGTCGGCCTCCGATAATAATCTAAAAAGTTATTTACCGACTGAAATGCAATTCGCACCTCCAAAACGGTGTGGACTCGAAGCAGAAATTCTTGGAAAAATCACAAAATCATTTCCTCAGGTCTTATATTAAATATTTTATATCTCTATTCTAAACATTTAAACTATTTTCAGTCACCAGCAATACCTCCACCACAAAGAGGTCGTCCCTCTAAAGCATCACAACAACAGCAACAGCTTAAACAACAAATAGTTGTCATAACTGGAGAAAATGTTATCGAAGAGGGAGTTATTATAGAACAAGAGGGCGAACATTCACACAATTCTCAGATCCAAAGAACTCGTAAACAACAAATCGAAACAATTAATTCTGAAGACGACACGAATGGCACCGAAAAAATTGAAAACAATCCAAAGAAACCAAAAATTGAAACTTCAGTTACAGTACAGACCGCGGGTCGAACCACTCGATCCTCTTTTAAAACGGTCTCAAATGATAATATGGATAAACCGAATCAAATGATTACTGAAATGGAAAAATCTGAAGAAATTGATGAAAATGAAGTCGAAGAGGAAGAGGTCGCAGAAGAAGAGGACGACGACGAAGAAGAAGAAGAAGTTGATGACGATCGAGAAGATAACTTAAACGATCAAAAAGAACCTCAAACTTCTATTAAGCGGACGAGAGGCAGACCTCCTAAAAATGTGTGGTCTGATCCTCCAGAAGATGATACATCTCCTCAAAGAAAGTCAGCGCGAATCGCAAAAAAGTATGACTCAAACATTAATTTATTTTAATTGAGTTTGTTTTGTAAAAGGGCTCCGACTCACACTCACTCTCACTCTCAGAGATCTCCTTCACCTGAAGTGAGTGCACCCGTTAGGGGTAGAGGACGTGGAAGAGGTCGAAACAGACGTTAAAATTTTTATATTAGTATAAACTTTTTATAAAAAAAAAATCATTTATTCATTTTATTATTTAATAGAATAAATCATTTCTCCATTTCTGTCCATTTAATACATTTTGTCAACAAAATTACATAAATTGTTATCGATTTGTAAATTTCTAAACGACTTTCAATTATATCTAAAATTAAATTTCATTAAATTCTAATTTTATTAAACAAATATTATTTACAAAATAATCGATAAAAGTTTCAAAACTTGAGATCGAGTTTCAGATCAGAATAATAGAGAGAGTTATTGTTGGTGTGATTAACCCCTACTCTCAGACACAACACAAGAGAGTGATGTAGTCTTAAAGCGCAAACTCGACTCACATTTGTTGTGTCTTTTGTAAGTCTAATCTATAAATCGTTTATAGTATCAGAAGATTTGTTCGACTTTTTCATCGATGACTATAAATTGTGTCCATTTCTTGAGCCGACACTCACTTTCTTCAACTTTAAAAAATGTTTGCAACACTTATTAGACAATGAATTAATTGGACTAATATTTAATTATATGATATTCATATCCCGAATGTCTGTCATTACTGAGAGTCTAATCTCCGTCTTCTGCGGTTCACTATTTATTGCATCTTTGCTTTTGACTCAAACTCTTGGAGTCTTTGCTGATGGTATGCATTCATTTTTTTTAATTATAATTTTATTTTATTTTGTGTCAAACATTCAATTATCTAATAATAAAAACTAATTAATTAGAACTCATTTCTCAGACTATAAATTGAAAAACAGTTTTAATCAAAAAATTTATGAAAAATATATAATAAAAAAATATTTTCTCGAAATTAATTTTACTGTCATTTGATTGAATTCTGTCTTTAATTCAACAAAATATATGCTATTTTGAAGTGTTTGTGCGAACCATAGTTTTCAATGATTTGACTCATATTTGAGTCATTTGTAGAGTTAGTTCTATAATAATAATAATAAACTGATCTATAGATAAGAGGCATTCCCTCCGCTCAGCTCTCAAAATGCACTCAACTCTTGTCTCTCATATGAATTGTTTTAATTAAAAGTTTATTTAAAAGAAAATTGATTTCAAGCCGTCTCTCGACTAAAAGGTCGACATATAAGTGCTGTCCATTTGAATATAAAAAGCTTTTGGTTTGAGATAAGTTTCGAAACGAATCCTTAAAACTAATTAAAACTCAAACTTTTTTTTATAAATTAGTATATATTCTGCGCTAAAATTCTGTTTCCTAAGAAAAGGCGAACTTTTCCAAATCATTTGTATAATAAACTGAACTGAAGTGGAGAGAGAGACAGAGAGAGAGGGACACAGAGAGAGAGAGAGAGAGAGAGAGTTCATTATTTCTTAGAGTTTCATTGAAGACACAGCGGGCGGTCCTCTCAGGCATTTGATGTCAGTTTAACAGAAAGGCTCGAAAAGATATATATGAAGAGCAATGTTTAAGAAGTTAGGGCTGAAAAGTGTTTCCTCAGGCAAAATACCTCTCGACAGAGGCCTCAGCGCTTCTTTCAATAGAGGGTAGAATAGTTGGCCAATACTACCACTTATTTTGAAACGAGTTCTCAAACTTATAGAAAGTCTCCAATCGTTTAACTCTCACTAAAACTAAGTTTTAATTATAATAATATTTAAAATAAGAATAAAATTTTAATGAAATGCTTTTGAATATTACTTTTTGTCGATAACTTCAATAAAATGTTTTGAAATCAATTAACGAAAGAAATTCATTGACTTTAAATCGATTTCACAACTAATGAAACAAATTTAATATCATTTCAAATGACATCAAATTATTAAAAATACAGTCATTTAAGCATCTTATCAATGATCAGAGAAATGATCAAAATGATCATACTCAAAACCAATACATAACTATTTTCTAGATTTTTATCTTTTAAATTATCCACAACTTATAATCAGGAACATTATGCATATCAAGATTAAAAGTCTATAAAAGGAACATGCTAATATTTTCATTGAATAATTATTCATAAAATCAATGAATTTGTATTGAAATCTATTTTTGGGTAAAATTTTTAATAAACGTTAGTCATTGAAAACAAATTTTTAGGTAATTTCTAAATATATATTTCAAATTAATCGGTTATTTATAATTTATTACTATATAATAGAGTATTAGTTTTTTTATTACAAAAACTCTCGAGAGGTCAAAGTAGTGGAAAAATATTAGTTATCAAGTTAGTTTTGATAAAGCTTCATAAAAATTAATATTATGCATAATATTTTATCTATTCCTGGTTATAATAAATTGACATTATGGATAAATAAAAGAATAAGTGATATATTTTACTAAATTAACAAATGAATGATAAACAAACATTTAGTTATAAAATTTATTTATTATTAAAATAAAATTTAATCGTTTATAAGTTATTTAAGTTTTTTTTCTGAAAATAAAATAAATCAAAAACTATTAAAGATATAAAATTATTGATGATAATTGATCTTGAACAAAATTAAAAGACTATTAAATGATAGGCAATCCGGTGGAATCGAGTCCAGTAATCGACGAGTCTTTGCTCTCGACATGGGATATGCCATTAGATGTACCACAAAATGTGAGCGTAGAGTCTGCCAGTGCTACCACTCTTATAATTCGATGGGAACCGCCCACTCCTGAAACTCCTAATATAATCGGTTATAGAATTAAATACAGAATAAAAGGCAATAAAAAAGTTGAGACCATAAACACTGATGGAAACCGTCGTTTATATGAACTGACAAATTTAGAGCGAGGGGTTACATACAATGTCAAGATATCTGCCCTCTCTGTCAACGGTAGCGGAACGGCCACTGATTGGATTAGTGTCGAGACTTTTGCTAATGATTTGGATGAGACACAAGTTCCCGATAAACCCAATAATTTAAGGGCAAAACCCAATGCAAATGCAATATATGTGAGTTGGGCTCCACCTAAGAACCAGAATATTATGATTCGTGGCTATACTATTGGATGGGGCGTTGGATTTCCCGATGTCTACACTAAAGTCTTAGAGGACGGAAAACAGCGTTCGTTTACAATCGAGAATTTGGTCTCGTCTTCAGAATATGTGATAAGTTTGAGAGCATTTAATTTGATGGGTGACGGACAGCCTATTTATGAAACAGTCAAGACTTTAATTGAGTCCACACCCGAACCACAGCTACCGATGTTACCTCCCGTTGGCTTAAAAGCTATTGTTCTGTCGTCGACAACAATAATCTTATACTGGACTGACACTACTCTTCCTCGAAATCAATTGATTACAGATAATAGACGTTATTTAGTTCGATATACGAGTAATATTCACTCAAATAATCCAAAGTATCGATACTTTAATACAACTGACTTGAATAGTATGATCGATGACCTCAAACCAAACACTCAGTACGAGTTTGCCGTTAAAGTCGTTAAAAACCGAAGAGAAAGCACTTGGAGTATGAGTGTTCTCAACACAACACAAGAAGCGGCCCCGTCTTCACCTCCAAGAGATTTAACAGTCGTTCCCTCTAATAATGATGAGCCAACAATTATTAATCTTCATTGGCAGCCACCAAAACAACCCAATGGACAGATCACGGGTTACGTTATATTTTACACAACAGATAACAGTCAAAGAGATAGAGATTGGGTCGTCGAAGGAGTTATCGGCGATAAAATGACTACAATCTTAAAAGGATTGTTACCCGACTCGACCTACTTTTTTAAAATACAGGCGCGTAATAACAAAGGTTATGGTCCACTCTCTGCTGAGGTCTCATTTAAGACATTACCCGGTAATTACTTAATTACAATTTACAATAGTTTTATAAATTTTATTATACAAGTTTTACCCCAAAAACGCACGTTTTTTGCACATTTTATATGATTTTTGCATGTTTTGTGTTTTTTTTCGGTTTAATTCTTCAGCACTTCCCGACTCTTATGGCCTTAGATATTATGGTATGTGTTTTGTTAATTTCAAGATTAAAGTCTTTAGAATTTAAAATATTAATTGAATTTCTGTATTTAACTGACAGACGGACGCAATATATCGACGAACACTCTTTACATAATAATAGCAGTTATTTCCGGAATTTCAATACTATTATTGATAGTCGTGGGAACTTTGCTCTGTCGCTCTCGTCATTCTTCGGGAGTCATGAGTGCAATGCGTAAACCGAAAGGCTATATGGCTGCTGCTACCAGTCCTGCCAGTAAAGGGTCTTCAGCTAAAACTAAAAATGGACGAGAATTAAAACCACCGGATCTTTGGATTCATCACAACGAAGCCCTCGAATTAAAAGCTATCGACAAAAATGCGGTCAACGACCCGATGACTGTAACTCCTATTCAAAGAAATTCACAGGAAATTGATTGCGATGTCATCGAAAAGCCTAAAAAGACTTCTTGTGTCGATTCACTCTATGATGATATTAATCGAGATATCAAAAAGTCTTGTCCTTCTTCTGAAACAATAGTTAGCGGAACGTCAACCGCTCGTCGAGGAGTTAGAAACAAAGCGGTACTAATGCCTGTCGAACAAAATCCTGTCCCTAACGGTGGCATAAGTTTGGAGCCGTCCACTGGTTTGTCGCGACCGCTATATCCTCGAACTCAACTGAATATGGGTCGGGCGATGGCGCACACAGTGGCACAAACAGTGGCACACGTCACCCTTGATTCTCTTGATTCGTCTAACGTAAATAGTGTTCATTCTATGCACCATTTGTATGACCCTGTGGCATCGCCTCCACTGCAAATGGGTTTGTCTTCATCTGTGGTCACAAACAGCTCACAAATGCCTTCATTGTCAGCAAATGGTCCCTCAACTCCAGTCACTTCAAATATTAACACAAATACTAGTCCTGCAATAAATTATAATTTAGGAAAACGGCAGTCCAGTCATCCATTGAAGAGCTTTAGCGTTCCGGCGCCACCAATAGCTGCCCCGACGCCATCTTTAAATAGTTTAAATCCTAATAACTGTAAGTCAGTTAAAGTTATTAAAGTTTATTTCAATTTCGAGTATTTTTCTAGTGGTAAGACCTCAGCCTATATTGAGTCCCAATAAAAAGATGGCTTTTAATGGTATAAATTCTTCCCAAAAATCAATAAATTCGATGACTCCTAATCGTGATTCTATACGAAGAGAAGAACTGAGTGTAAGTTAAGAGTTTTACCTTTTGTTTATAGATTTATAAAATTATTCATATATTTATAGTCTTCTTACAGCACAGAAGAACTGAATCAGGAAATGGCGAATTTAGAGGGACTAATGAAAGATTTGAACGCTATTACAGCCAAAGAGTTTGAGTGCTGACCCTTTTATTCCAATGATTTAGTCAGCTATGAGTCTAATTTGCGCTCAATTTCATCGACAGCTAATATAAGGTCACAATTTTGCAGATCATTTGTATTTTAAACATTTATTTCAGTGAATTGAATGAATCTCTTAATTCTTCATAAAGTCGTTCATCACTTCTTTTGTATATTATTTTCTACTAAAGTTTTATATATTTATTTAATTTTCGACATTTGTTTTGATAATAATATAAATATATATATAATTTTAAATTATAAGTCAAGAATTTTGTGCACAAAAACTTATAAACATTTTGACTATAATTAGTTTCGAGACAATTGACTTAAAATCGATGTCTTTAATTGATTTTCATTTGATTCATCTTTTTTTATATACATTTCTTTTAAAATATATATTTTAAAATCAAAATTCCTTTAGTTATCAAAAAATGAAATTTAGTTCGAGTTTTGTTTGAAATTATTATTCATTCGATGTTTTGATGTATTATTTGATTGTATCAGCGATTGTCAGATATATTTGTTGTAAAAATTGAATATAAAACTGAATTATATTTAAATAATAATATTATAATATTAGTGCCAATCTATGTATTGTGAGGTCAGTACTGTTTGCTCGCCATTTGAATCTCTAATTAAGTATTTTATCCATTATTTATTGTAATCAACTATTTGGTCACTATATCTGTATATTTAAGTAAATTAATTATTGGTAACAGAGAGTCATTTCATTATATCTTCATTTATCTCTTAATTAAAGCAATTTTTTCAAATATTTTAATTAATTTTAAAATTATATTAAATCAAATTCTTTATAAAAATTTGATTTAAAAATCATTTGATAAGTATTTGTTTACTCAAATACTTTTCGATATATTCGATGGAAAATCATTAAAATGATAACATTGTTTTGAATAATTCCTAATATATGTTAAATCATTTGTTGTGTCGTTATTTAAACTACGATTTATTTATTCATTTCTACTTAAATATGAAGTTAAAAGTCATTAAAATTAAATTTATATAACTTTTCTAAACTTAAATACACTTTTTGTATATAAATTCTCTTCGAATTTAAAACGAATTAAATTTTTTATAAATTATATATTTTTATATTTCTTTTGAAAAATTTCCACATTTTATTGATAATAAAAAAAACAATAGATTTGGCGAAAGTGGAAACAATAAACATATTCACTGCAATTAAAACAATGAAGAATATAAAGACAGTATTAGAATATAGAAGAATATGTGATCAAAGTTTTCTAATTATATTTTTAAAAAATAAAATAAAAATTGATTTTTCAATAACTTTAGGAAATATCGTAAATTTAAGTTGTGTTCGACTAATACTGTATTTTTGAAATTAAATGCTTATGATTTTGTATATATAGCATATCTAGTCTTGGAAAAAAACATGGGAAAATAATACTTAAGCTGGCCTTGATCATTTATATATTATTAGGTTGAATAAACATAAACATAGGTATATTAGGGGTTCAATTCTATTAGGCTCTAATTGGAATTTTCATATCAAAATTTTGTCAATCATTATTAAGCAGGGATGGCTAAAGAGCCGAGCTCTAGGGGGGGGGGGTATTTTGGCAAAATACCCCCCCTAGACCAAAAAAGTCCCAACATATCTAGTATCTGTCCATAGACGCTAATGTTAAGGGGGTATTTTCAAATTTTGGCCTCGTAAGGGTATATCCCCCCTTTTAGACATCCCTGTTATTAAGTTATTCTTGTTTAAATATATTGTAAAAGTTTGAAAATCATCATGCAATTTGTAAAGTAATCAAAAAATCAATGAAAAATTTACAAATCATCTTGCCATTCTTAGGTTCATTGAGATATCTTAAAAATTCCAAAAATATTTTGTGCAGAATTGAAAATATGAATAAGTTCTTGAAATTTTCAATTTATTTATTTATTTTAATGAAATATTCATTTAAAAATTCTATTTTTAGGGCTCTTATAGAAATTCTATTAAACAAAAAGTTAGCAACAATTCACTAGAATTAATTGGAAAATGAACTAAATATAATATAATATATTAAAATTTGAACATGGCATTTCCAAAAATATGCTTATTTAAAAATATAATTCGTTTGAAAATATTAGATAAATAGTAAGATTGGAAGACAACTATTTTTCAATTAATTTTATTAAAAGAGCATCTGATTTAAATTGTGTAAGGTGGCACATTAAAGTATCACATCTAAATATTAAGATATTTTATGCTAGAGTGACCTACTTACCAGTGGGCTGAGAAGTGTCAAAGAACTCCCTGAAGATAATCAAGGGATTTAAGTCTTAATCAAAGATCAAAGATAAAAATATTTCTTGATAAAAGCAATATTCACTTTATATTTAGGGTTTTGTTTCTCTTTAATAGAGTTAATTGAAAATTTTAAAATGATTCAAAATGCTCTCAATAGAGTATACTTTAGTAAGAATTATTGTTATACTTATAAGAATTTTAAAAATCTTATCTTTAAAATATAAGCTAGTACATGTAGTAGCAAAATGTATTCCCAAAAATGTTTATATAAAAACTTTTTATAAGTTTATAGCAATTCATTAAATAATGATATCAGACAATCATTATTGGATTCTAATATTAGTTTTTAATTACCGTATTACCTCGATAAGAGCTGCATGCCAGTATAAATGAATTTAACCATTTTTGAAAATACAGCTTTCTGCTCATTACCGGCATGCCGGTATAAAGTGAAGTATAAAAATTCTAATTTTAAAATAGTTTATTTGAGTATTCAAAAAAGAAGAAAAAATATATCAGCCACTA
>JAQFZM010000766.1:0-25411 GCA_034695785.1 Galumna obvia | reverse complement strand
TTTGCACTTTTTTAGCCTTTCGTATACGAGTAGGCGGAGCTAATAAAGTGCAAACTCTCAGTATAAGGGCTTTAATTAATCAATTAATTATTACTCTAAAAATTAAACATAAATAACGTATGAAATAATCATTTATAGTGTTTAGAAGTTCTAAACACTAAATTAGAACTTTAATTGTTTTTCAATAAAATATTTGAGTCATTGTTTATGAGTTCAATAAATTTATTTGAGTCACATGTGTTTCGTTTGAACTTTTGATAAATACATTCATTCTTTAATCAAATAATAATTAATAAATTAATTAATAAATATTTTATTTTTGTATAAATACTTCTCAAAACAATGTCCACAAAGGCTACGAAGAGATACAAAGCGGGAGATATTATCTTTGAATGTAAACCAATTATTCATTGCATTGAAAGTGAGTTCAAAGGAAAACATTGCGATTATTGTCTCAAAAGAAGTGATTCACTGAAGAATTGCGCAAAATGTCATCGAATGCATTACTGCGACAAAGAGTGTCAGACAAATGACTGGACTCACCATAAAAAGGAGTGTCCGATATATAGTCGGCCGAACTTCGAATTCGGTTCTTTGGCTGAGAGGCTATTCCTCCGACTCTGGCTCTCAATCAAATATGTGAAGAACTTTATCTCCAAAAAGTATCCTACACCTTTTGGTTATGAAATCAGTCTCATGGAACTTGAGAACTTCAATAATATTAAAGATAGAATTTACCAAGATCAGATCTTGAATGGGTTTTTCACTAAAATTAATATGAATTTCTCTAAATATGGTATCGATTTCGACACTTTTTCAGTGCTCTCGTGGTTTGGATTAGTAGCTCCGGATGGCCTCACTTTTGACTTAAAGTATTACCCTGATGATTTGGCTCAAGTCAAGGACTCACCTCTTTATGAATGGTATAACCAGATCATTGGCGACGGACTTTTCATTCAAATACCATCACTTAATTCGAGTTCTACCCATTCATGTGTTCCGAACGCATCTTTTGTAACAAACGGTGATTTAATTTTAAATTATTGATTCAATTCTTATTTAATTGAAGTCCTTTTTTTGTAAAATCAGGTCTTAAACTTGAATATCGCGCCATAAAAGATATCGATTTGGGAGAAGTGATCACAACATCTATTGTCGATTTGGGAGCCGATAAGGAGTACAGACAACAAATACTTTCCCTCTCTTATGTCAAATGCAAGTGTCAGAAGTGTTATGGCAAATTTGATAAACATATCTATTATGACAATTATGACGAACTTTTAACTAATAATAAGCACTTCTGGAGTCTTCTCAGAGAACCCGAAAAAGCAGTCAAAGAATGTAAAGACTTTCTGATGGATCAGAACTTATTTCTTTATATGAAAGCAATATATGGAGATTACCATCCTCAATTTAGTGAGGCTCTCGTTCTTTCCTTTATCTGTTTTGTAATGTTCTCAAAGGATAGGGACAAAACTTTAATAAATCTCTGGTATAAAAAGATTGAGCCCTCTATTCGTGTGACTCACGGCCCGACTCATCCTTTTTATACATTACTTGTGAAGGTTTATCAAAGATCCCTACATTTCTATCTTAAATAAATACTAATTCTTATAATAACTAATCATAAAATAGTTTTTTGTGATATTTATAATACTATTAAATACTTCTATTCTTGTCGTTAATTTTTATCAATAACTTTGAAATTTAGAGAAATTTTTTATTACAAAATACTTGAATAATATTTAATTGAATTACTATTATAATGTACTCACTTTTCATTTACTTTTTTTTTGATAACTTTAAATATTGAATAAAATGTTTCTGATTTTTAATTATTTGATACATTATTTTATGAAATAATAATAATGTGTTCAACGAATGGAAATATTTAAAACTTTAATATATTTGACTTATATTTGACTTTTATTTGAAATTTATTAAAAGTAAACACAATTTTTGTTAATTTTTTATACTATTTTCCTTTCCTAAATGACTAATACTTTACTCTAACTTGGTAAATTGATCCTAGCTTTAAATATTCAAAAAATTTAATTCTATTTATAATTCGAAATAATTGTATTTTTAGTATTTTTTATAATTTATTTATGACTTAGAAATTCGTTTCTCTAAAGATTTTGTTTATTTTATTTTCATTTAATTGAATAAATGTCATTTTAAATAGTATATTAGCATGGTCATCATTTAAAAAAGTTAATATAAAAGACATAATGCGGTCAAATTTTATTTTTAAAACTCAATCAATAAGTTATAAACCCTTGAAATAAGTGATCAATAAAACTAATCTAATAACAAATGAGTGAAACAATTAATTTTAATTAAGACTTCATATCATTTGTGACATTAAATTAATAGTATTTTCATTAATTAATTTACATTTGATTTCAATACTGATTTGATTTTGTTTTGACCATTAAAATACTCAATGCAATTATCAATTAAAATATTAGTCCTATATTTTAAATACAGTATTTATTTCTTTGATATTTTTAAAACTAAAATGCAATTATCAATAATTTATATAAATGCCCAAGGTCTGAATAATTATCAGTGAAATTTTCTTCAAAACTAATGGCATTTTTGTTTCTTTCTCTTTAATTGATTAAATTAATACTAAGATTTAGATTAAATCCTAATTTTTAATAACTAATCAATAATTAAATATTAAGGTCTGAAACAAAGAGTTGTTTTAAAATTAGTTACTATTTTGTGGTTAAAATGCAACTCATATTTGGAATCAACTCTTAATTTGAGGCAAATATTTGGGTTAATTGCAATCAAATTAGAAAACTTACCCTTTTTTCACATTTGATTAATGAATGGCTTTTGGTTTTGATGTGAAAAATCATTTCGTTTTGATTTGAAATCTTTTGATGAATTAGACGTTAATTAATACAAATTTAATTCACATTCAGTGAGAAATCGTGTATTTAATGCGTTTCTGATAAGTGAATGCATTTATAAATAGTTAAAAATAATATGAAAAATAACAAGAATTTAAATTTCTTATGAATTAAACCAAGATTATTGATATTAAAGCGTAATGAGAAAACTGTCCAGACCTAGTTTATTATGGTCTAGTTTAGTTTAATTAAGTGTTAATTCGATTGATTACTAATTGTCTTAAATACGGGTTTTTTTCAATTAAATTACTGGAAATTTACTCAAATATTATACAAATTTGTGACTCAATTTCGCCACAAGAATTTAAACGCTTAAATTGATCAAGGTACTCGCTAGTTTCACCTTGATTGCCTATTGCGTGCCTATTATATTAAGCTTGAAAACCACCCAAAAATGATAGGTATAATTAATCTTGGTCATATTTGCCTTGAACAGTGAGAGGAGAACAAAAGTTAACACGAGTCCCACGAATGGCTAATATTTGAGCTTGCTCATCTCAAATACTATTAACATAAAAATAAGATAATTATTAAAATTATATTTAATTACTTTTTATTCTAATTCAAGGATTAGATAATTAATGATAAATAATTAAAGCTGAGGGCAATTATAAACTTGGAATACATTTGACTAGTTTTGAATAAAAAGGCACAGAATAAAAGTCAAGATAATTATAAATTGATTAAATTATGAGCTAAACAAAAACACTGTTGAATGATTACTTATCAAGACCAATTATCAAGATACTATTATTAATCAATTCTGTCTAATTTGAATGTCCTGAGATATTTTCCCTCTAGACTGTCCCGGGATATGCCTCAACACATCTATGAATAATTCCCATAAAATAAGTGTTGAATGTATTTCTCAGGCAATGAATAGAAAAAAGAAAAGAGAAAAAACACATTTATCTATGAATTTATAAATTAATTACTTAAAGAAAAGCTGAGTATAACTTATGAGACAATTGTGAGAATTGAGAAAATTTTCCACAAAAAACTTGTGTTGAAAACAATGGAAAACATATCTGTTTTGAAATCTACTGAAAAGTTCTTAATTTTCCCAAATCTTTGTTCTAATCATTTAATCTTTTAATTTCTTGTATTTAATTGAATGAAATCTTATTTTGTTTCACTAATTAAACGATAGATTATAAATATATGTTAGTCTTATATATATTTGTTATCTGGATAAATAAGCCTTTTGATAACCTAGGTTAATTGGAAAAATCTAATTTGTTGTAAACAAAACTATTTAAGTTAAAAAAATGACAGTTTTATCCTAAAACTTATTTTTTAAAACTAGAAAAGAATTACCTTAATAAATTATCTTAGAGATTAAGTTTTATTTGTATCAATCAGATAAACTTATCTTGTATAAAAAAGTTGTCTTGTAAAATTTACTTGATTTAAACTTAATTTGTGGATAAATCCATAAATAGAGCGCAAGAATTTAATCTAGATTAAATATTGTTTATAGTAATTATTATTAAATGCTTCGTCTTTCATAATTTCACCTTGTTGTCAAGTGTTTTTGTTATTTTTAACCTTTGAAATTTTCTCATTTTGTAACTTTATTTATTTAACTATAGATACAGTTACAAACCAATAGAATAAACAATCAAACATTAAATACTATTAACTAATGATGAGATCTCAGTTGCAAACAATACTTTAAACTACCAAATATTACCATGCTAATTAACCACAGGGCTTATAATCAAATGGATGATTATATTAATTAACCACTTTGAGGACCATCTCTAAGACAGGTGAAAAGGGATACATTTTAAGATTTGGTACGCATACAACAGAACAAAATGTTAAGATATGAGACTAAATAAACAAATAGAGCACCAAAACAATAATACAAAGGAATAGAAATTTTAGCGCCAAATGTTACTACTTATTTGTATTAAATATTTAAGACAAATGTTTGTGCAAAACCAAACTCCGCCCACAGGCCGTCACTGATTAACCAAGAACCTTATTAATAATAACCTGATTCAAGCTTAGCTTAATACTATTAATTCTGAACTGTTTATAACAAATTAATATAAATATCATAAAAATTGCAATCATTATTCATTCTGATTAATTCTAATTTTCTAACTAATTTCAAAGTTCACCTTGCTTATCAAAAATTTTTATTATTTCACTAGAAATTATCTAATATATTCAGTTCGCAAACACCTATATATAAAAGGGCCATCATTTGAGCAAGTATATTATTTCAAAAGTGTTTTTAAAATATATTTTTCCAACAAAAATGAGTAAAATATTATTGAGTGTTATATTAGTCTTAACTTTCGTTATATGGATTGAGTGTAAGTCTTGTCAAACAGACGGAGACTGTGCTTCAAAAGAGTGTTGCGGTACCGGATTCAGAGGCGATAAGGAGTGTGGGACCACATATGCCAAGGGAGAGGTCTGTTGGCACTACGGAACCAGAGATGTAAAACTAGAATCAATTGATTCATAAAACTTATATTAAATTAATTATTATTTAATTGTTTAGTACCCAACGTGTCCTTCATTAAGTCATAGGTGTTCCAATGGTCTCACATGTCTACCTAAGAATGACCCTAATGACCCTAATGCTTATATTTGCAAATAAATATTAATTGATGTATATTTTACTAAAATAAAAGTGAAAGTTAATAAAAATGGGAATAAAATATCAAGTATAAATTTTTATATAGAATTTTGTTATATAACTTATTTAAAGATTATTTGACTCATTTAATAATCTTTGAATAAAATAAAACGAAAAGTGATTAAAAATGCTGTTTATTCTAAACATCATTTACAATGTGTTTCATAAATAAAATAAAACTTACAAGATATTTAACCATTTATATATTAATCACTTCTAAAAAACAATATAAAGTTAAAGTCAAATAAGTTGGCCCTAACCTCTGCCCTTAATTTAGGGACAACTTATATAACTTAAACTTTAATATATGACTGTTATTGTCTTGTCTAGTATTTATTGTATTGTCTAGTACCAAATCTATCAAGCAAAACCTGACTCAATTAGTTTCAATTTAAACATGGTTATTCCATTTGATTTTAATATAAATAAGCTCACAAAAAAATCAGAAATTCCTATTCAGAATAATGCAAGCGTATTTGTTACCAAGCTAGTTTTAATAAGACTTCATAAAGATCTAGATATTATTTAACCTATTCCTGATTATAACCTAAGCAAAATAATCATTTAAATATAATACTTTTTTTTAAAAACCAAAGCATATACTTATAATATTATCTAATCAAATGTATTAAGTAAAACCTGATCCCAGGTTAAGTTGATTATTAATAAAAGGAAAAGCGGCGAAAAATTTATAAAATATCGGTTAAATAATTAAATTAAGAAAATGTATTAAGAAGTCTCTTAATTTGAGTTAACAGGTTTATACATTGCTTTTATCTTTTAATTGAAATAAATATTTGCAAGAATATATTTACTGCAGTTTTAATTAACTTTTGTAATTCAGTATATATTTTAAAGAAGATTTTTCCGGCCATTAATTATTAACTCTTAATTAAAATAATTATTTTATTATAAATAATATATAAATTAATTTCTTATCATTTTTATTCTTATAATTTTAAATTTCAAAGTTCACATTGCCTATCTAAAATAATTGTATCGCAATAGAAATTATCTAATATATCCTAGCAATCATTCATCTATAAAAAAGTTGACATTTGAGCAAGAAAGTTATTTCAAAATAATTTTTTTAAAAGAATAACTTTTAAATAAAAATGAGTAAATTATTATTCAGTGTTATATTAGTTTTAACTTTCGTCTTATGGATTGAGTGCAAGACTTGTCAAACAGACGGAGACTGTGCTTCAAACGAGTGTTGCGGTTATGGATTCAGAGGGGAACGGGAATGTGGGGTCACATATGCCAAAGGAGAGATATGCAACAGAGGAGCCAGAGATGTAAAACTAGACTCAATTCAATCATAAAACTTATATTAATTATTATTTTCTTTATTAGTACCCAACGTGTTCTGGATTAGACCATAAGTGTGCCAAAGGTCTCTCATGTGTATATAAAAGAGACCCTGACAATCCTGATGCCAATCCTTATACTTGCCAATAGAATTTTCTATTTCACCATGATAAATTTTTAAAAAATGTGAATAAAATATTCAATTCATAGAATTTATTAGTCTATCATTTATTTCTTGTTTGACTTATGGCTTAATTAATAATCTTGGTAATATATGACTCATATCAGCATTTTTTAAGAGTTTATAAGTTGAAAGTATGATATTATGGCTAAAAGAGATAATAATTTTTAAAACGATAAGAATCTTAACTATAGTTTTATTTTGAAAATATGTAGAAACTTATAAATGAGTAGAAATTTTTGAAAAACTTTTTTTTTCATAGAATATAAAAGTTATTTGCAAAATGATCATGTTTTATTTAATGAATTCATCATTTTTTTGACAATTTCACACAACTCTATGACATTAAACTTTTATGTCATTAAACCTTCGAGCAGGGGTGACCAAAGGCGGCGGCTCCCAGGGGGGGGGGTATACTCCCCCTCTGGACCAAAAATACCTCAAGAGACCTAGTGCTTGTCCATAGACGTAATGTTAAATGTTTCAATGTTCCAGGGGGGGATATTTTCGGAAATTTGTCGTTCCAGGATAAGTATTTTGAAATACCCCCCCTATTAGCCATCCCTGATTTCGAGTTATCAATCAATTGATATTCAGTTATTAAATGCGAACAATAATAATAATAATAATAAACATGGCTAAAGGCGGCTCCCAGGGGGTAAACCTCACCCTGGATCAAAAAATCTCAACAGACAGTGCTTGTCCATAGACGTATTGGTAATGGTTTTAATGTCTCAGGGGGTATTTTCCGAAATTTATCGCTCCAGGGGGTATTTTGAAGTACCCCCAACCCCCGATTGACCATGTCTGATAATAATAATATTAATTTTAATAATAATAATAATAATCTGTTATCTAATCTTTAAAATTGAAAATTATATTCATTTATAATTAAATTTGTTTTTACTTTTTTTTGGGAGAAATTATGTGTTTTTGCATTTCATTCATGACTTTCAAGAGTTTAAAAACGATTTAATTTTAAATTAAAGTTAATTATTTGTAAATTATTTAAGAAATTTATTTTTTTGTTATTTTAAAAAAAACTCAAAAAATTAATTTTCTTAAACTTCTTATTTCTTCCTTAAAATTTACTCGATTATTGTTTAACAAAAAGACAAAACACTAAATACTAAAAGAGCTTTAAAAAAAACTGAACATGGCCAATTTGTAAAGTATTCTTAACCAGTTTTGTTTGAACTCAACCATTGGAAGGAAAGAAAATAAGTTAAAATAGTTTACAATAACTTAATTAGTGATAAGAAATAACAAATTGTTTCTCCAATTAATTCAATCAATAGTTTGATTACTCAGTTTTAATGATAATTACACTAAATTTTAAGCGACTTTAATGAACAAAACATATCTTTTGAATGTCTCGTTAATAGACTATAATTCAAGCGTTAATCGAAACTTAAAGCCATAACAAAAAAAACAAAGAAATACTCTTTTCTTTCAGTTCTTATTTTAAGTAATAATTTCTTTGGTATCAATAGCTTTGAGTCAAATCGTTTAAAAATGATCTCAACATTTGTTTTTCATTCACTAATTATTACCGAAATTAACCGAAGAATAAAGATTTAGAAATGAGTCAAAAGAATAAGAAAAAAGAGTTGAAGTGTTTTTGTTTTCGTAACCTTTTTTTTAGAAGACATTCAATACATGAGATGTTCATCGGTTACCATCTTTTAATTATCCGGCATAAATTTGCAATTATTTCCACATAAGCCAAGCTAATTAATTTAATTGACCTGGCTTCATTGATCAAGAGTAACTATTTATATTCGCAATTTTTTTGTTCATTTTTAAATATTTAAATTAGCTATTTATTTTTTATTTCTTTCTTTATTAGTAATAGAAAATTGTTTGAATATTTTGCGGTATTTTTTGAAAGTTTGTAATTCAAGTAAATTACTGTCAATTTTTATTTTAAAATGCAAATAATCTTGGGAAATTTTTTATAATTATTATCTTATATTGTGACCTTAATAATATATGACAATCTGTACAAGAGCAAAAATCAAATAAAGAAGATAATTTTAAATCGATTAACTAATTTAAGGAATTATTCGAGAAATTTAGAAAATTTTCTGAAAAAAATTATATTAAGAATAAGAATAAGAAAAACAACTCTTAATTAACAGTAAAATAAATATCAAAACAAAACTTTTTTAAAGAGTTATTCCCTCTTATATTGCGATCAAATAAATGATTACTAATTGATTAGGAATTTCGGTTCAGTTCTCGTAGTTTTTCGGTTCAGAGATGTTCACATAATTACTAAATAAATAATTTTAATAAATAAATGAATTTTTATTTAAATCATTCATTCGAACAATATTTCAATGTTTACAACATTTAATAAGAAGAATTAGCAAGTACAATTTATTCACTAGTTCAAATGTCACTAATTATGATAAGAGTAAGGCAATAAAGCCTTACTAATAGGAACATGCACACCCCTGTTTAAGAATTCAATGATTTTTAAAAGTCTTACCCCTTTTGCTGTTTATTCGATGACAAACTAAAAATATTTTAGAACTTAACCCGAATATACATAAACCTGCAATGTTTACATTAAACAAGCTCATTTTATTTCTTTTACTTATTAATTAGTGTTCGTTTAATTCGTAGTCAAAATTAATTACATTAAGAAGTATTTTGAAACTTAATCATTTGAGTTTCCCACAGAAAATTAGCTAAAAGGGCCTTGCTAGAAAATGTTCATTTACTAATAGCTGTAAGAAATAATTAATTTATGAATTTCTTTAGAGAAAAAGTCATAATTAAAAACAATTATTAAAAATATAATTTCCATTAAAAATCGTTGTTTTCTTATATCGTCTCAAATGAAAGTAAATAATTAATTGTTTTATAAAATTTTGATAAAAAAATGTTTTTTAATTAACTCTAAAAAGATGTGAAAAATCAAAAATAATTTCTCATTAATTAAGAAAATGTTTCAGTACTTTTACCGAGCAAAACACGTCTGAATACCTTTCTTAGAGATAAGATTCACTTTTAAGATAAAAATCGATTTCTTTTCTCAAATAAAATATCAACAAAAAAAATTTAATTAATAGCCTTTCCTTTAGTTGAGTCCTACCGATGGCAACACTCTTTTCTGACAATTGCACACAACTATTACATCGTTTTAATAGTGTGTCCGAGTGTTGCCTCACTTATTGGCTTTAAATATAAGAAAATCTAAGTTTAAGACTGTTCTCAGACTTGAGACAAATCAAAGCAATAAATAATTTTTATATTTTTTGACCCCAACTTAAGTTCATAAATGTTTTCAATGCGAGAGAGAGAGAGAGAGAGAGAGAGAGAGAGAGAGAGAGAGAGAGAGAGAGAGAGAGAGAGAGACTGTCGTTAAGCTTTTGGGGAAAAATAAATCGAAAATACGTTACGACTATTAAAGGAAACTAAGAATTAGTTAAAAGAAGTCAAAAGAAGATCAAAGAAAAGGAAAATATTCTGTTCTCTACTCTTCTATATTATGTCATTAAAGAAATGGCTTATGGCGAGTGTTTTATTGGTTTCAGACACGCGATTCAGAGTGAGAACAGAGTGAAACACAGGACTGGGATTTCATATTTTTCTTTTGACTGAAGGTAAAATAAGAGGGGCACAAATTGAGTCTAATATTGTCAAGGATAATTTCTTAACGATTAGCCAAACTGTGATTCATTGCACAAAATTATGATTATTATTATTATTACCGTATATTTTGTTGCTTCCACTAGTTATTGCCGTAATCAAGATAATTTCCAGTAGGAGAGACCGGTGCCGACCCTCTCTGATCGTGTCTTTGACATCTTAATCATCGCACCTGTCGTTTAAGTAGTGCTACAAAAATATTTTAATAACAATTTATATATTCTTTAAGTCCGACCGAAATGTTTACTACACTTACGATATCTGACCACTAATACCATAAGTAATAATGAGCAAGGTCACATTTGCAGTAAAATAGTTCTGCCTTCTTGAATATTAAATTATCTTAATAGCTTTCTTATTTGCTCTTGCATATCTTTTAAATTCAATAGTTGACTTATTATAGATTATATTTTCAATTTTGTTTACTTTAAAAAAAACTTATCATGCTAATTTTTTTTGTTTATCTTGAAGTAGAAAGTTGATCTAATCTAATAATATCTAGAAAGTAATCCAGGAACAAATGTCTTTTACATTTAAATTGTCCTCAATTTCAGATGAAAATTACCAGAAATATAAGTTAAGACATATTTTAACGTTAATTAAATTAATGTTTTTATAAAATTAATTATAAATTTTGCGGAAAAAATCTAGAATTTTGTGTTATTTTTAATGAATTTATTTATCATTTTTTAGATGAAAAATATATGCATTTAATTAAAAAATATTAGAATTTCTTATAAATCATAACTTAATTAATTGAATCTAAGATTGAAAATTCAATTAATACCTGATAAGAATATTTTTTTTAACAAGATCATTTCATATACATATATCAAATCAACTTGCAAATGATTATATCCACTTAATTTGAATATTCTTAATCAGACCAGTGATCAATAACCTTGCTTAAATTAAATTTAGCAATTAATCTAATAGAGATAATATGAGCCATAAATAAGAACTCATTTATTACTAGTTATACCTCTTTATAAATACCATTAGAAAATCATTCGATAACTCAATTCACATATTATTTCAATTCATATATGATTACCTTGGTAATTATACCAATTAAGTTATGGAATCAAAACTGCGATAATCAATAGATATAAATCTATATTAAATTAGAGTTTATATATTTTTAATCTTGCTAATTTTACACTGAGCGAGTGAATGAATGAAGAGAGAAAGAGAGAAAGAGAGAGAGAGAGAGAGAGAGAGAGAGCCACACCCTCTGGCCATCATTGAATAAGAAATTTGTTTTGTTTTTGTTGAATAACAGATGTTTTAATTCATTGATATTTTGAATTCTTTATTAAAATAATTAGTGTTTTGTGGAAATGAAAAATAATTAACTAAAATGACCTGATTTAGTGGCAATTTCTGATAAGAGAACTTCAATTATAATTAATTAAAAGATCGAAACTCTAATTTCTAGAAAATGTATAAACGTTCAAATGTAAACTTGGTCATTATAATTGGCCAATTAGCTAATAAATCATTTCAATGATAACCTCCTTAATTGGTTTCACTATATTCTTGTAATTTCATCCATAACTGGGCTCTCAATCACTGTTAATATCGATTAAATTTGAGTCAAATCACTGATAAGTGAGGAAATGCTTCAATTCAAATGACTAGAGCATGACATCTTCATCTGATCTTGTCTAAAATTTCATACTCCTCTTGAATATGAATGATATTCCAGTCTCTGAGGGCCTATATTTCATTGAACTTTAAATTTTAAACTTTAATTTAAAAGACATTCAAAAAATCATTTTCTGGAGTTTATTAGTCGATAGAGAAGTGAATAATATTTGTGTTGTTTTTGATGGCAATCATGAAAATAGTGGACATATATCTGGTATTCATAGGAAACCATAATTCATAGAAAACTAATTTGAATGACTTTAGGGAAAAAAGACGACATCTTTAAATGTGTGGGCGTTTTATGGCTCACATCTTAATGAAAGGCAAATAATTTAAGAAATTCTTCGATAAGAACTCATTATATGAGTGGATATCAAGTTTCTAGAGTTGTTTTAACACAAATATTAAGTACTCTTTTTTGTGCTTAACTTTATTCCACTCTAAAGGAAATACACTAAAACTTGACATTTGTTTTGATATATTTATGTCTTTCATAAATAGATGGTTATGGGGTACACTCTCTGATCGAATTCTTGATAATTTCTTATTAATATTTTAAACTATAATTGGTGTGATAATCACCAAGATATATTTTCAATATCAAATAAGATAGGTATTAAACTTTATTTAAGCTAATCTTTTTAAAAGGTTTATTAATTTACCTGAGTTTTATCTTGATTAATTATTGAAATAATCTTATAAGACTAAGATTCTTTATTGCACTATTTGTATACCTTGCTCATCTCTAATTTAGACTTAACATAATTCAAATACTCTTATCTTTATTGGTTTGGTTTATGATTGAAGCAATGAATGTATTTTAAAATTATAATTACATTAAAATTAATGAGTTTTGAAAGTAATTTAAATAAAGAAAAATCTTTTGAACTAATATTTCAATAATTAATGTTCAATGAATTACTTCAAACAGTATTTAAATGATATATTTGTGGACAAAATATTATGTATTGAAGTCTATTTAGAGTTCAAATAGAGATATGAATCTCAAAACTATCAGATTTTAGTTAACTCTTAAGTTAAGTATACATGACTTTAGTCACCACTTAATTGACATAAAATTTTTTAGTAAACCATCAAAAAGATATTGAAAATGTTTTTATAGCTTTTGTTATATAAAAGAGTATTTTTTATACCAATTCTTATCAAATAATGGATCCAATCGTAAACTAAGACTCAATTAAATCAAAATTTTGAGTTTAGTTTTTGGAGAGAAAATCACATAAATATTAAATTAAGATAAATATGTGAAGAAAATTGTGGTTCAAATTATCCGATGCCTCCGATCCTTATCGACAAAACTACGGTATCGTCTCATCCAATTTGAGAGATGAGAGACTATTCAGGAATTGAGTCTAAACTTTTCTCATATAATTAGAGTTAATGTGACTTAAATTTGTTAAGAAAATCCGTTTTTTCCATTAAATTTAACTTTAATTTAAGCTACAAAACAGTTCAAAAGCGTCAGAGTTTTTATCAACAAAGAAGTGATTGATTCAAGTGATTAAATTCTGGGTTAAAATGAGAAGAGACATCTCTCTAATCCTGATCAATTTTGCCTCTGATGAATCATGGTTAAAATACTCTTATAAATAAGAAATCTTATCTATACTCAAATGATTTCTTCCTTGAATTTCATTTAATTTATAAATAATACACTTATTTAACATTTCTTTGAAAGTTATTTTTCCGATTGTTTTAAGTGATTCGTTGCTAAGAGCACACCATAAGAGCACCTCCTAATGGCATATTTACCGAATCAACTGAGAAATCAGTTGACAATTTTCGTATAAAAGTCGGTATTTATCTCAACTCATATCGACTCTTAAGTACTGATCATTTCGTTTAATTTAATGTTCAATAAATTCAATCAAAATAAGGCTTTAAATGCATTTATTTAAGAAAAATGTTTCGGATAAGTTTTTCTCAGAAAGTCGTCAGAAAATCCTTTTAAGTTTTTAAGCGCTAATTATTTTTTTAGTGATTAAAGCCATTAATATGTGAATACATATAAAATATACTAGTATCTTTATTATATGAATTAAGTTCGAGGTAATTCTATAATTATAACCTTAAATATGAATATGAAAAAAGATTTTCTTTGCGTTTACTTTCAAATTGAAGGACAGGACTGGATATGAAGTAATCAAAGTATTAATAGCTATGAATTGAATTCAGTTCACAATCACTCGATATCTGACTTATCATTACTTGAGTTAAAGGTATTTTTTTCACTACAAAAAAATAGAATAAGTAAGGCTTAAGTTTTTTCACAGGATAAATTTTTTCTGGTAAATTAGTACACAATTCCTAGAGATTGTCAACTAAAAGGTTGAGCACAAGTTTTATATAAAATCTGATAACAACTAAACTCAAGTAAATAAATATTCAATATTTTTATCAGAACTCTGGAGGAAACGACCGATAATTAGACTCATTGATGAGTTCACGTCAAGGGATGGATAGAGAAAAAAACTAATTAATGAATTGATTACGTAATTGTCTCTTAAGTTATCTAATGTTCAATAAATTTTCAATTATTATCTAAATTTAGTAACAAAATAGTACTCAGTTTGAGCCCACACTTTAACTGATTATTGAATTAAATATCCAATTATTTCGACCATTTTTATGGCGGTTTTGATTTGATAAGAGCACAGAATAATCGCGTTATTTCTATACCTTTTTTTTAATTTAGAGAAACAAATCAGAAGAAGTGATTAACAGAAGAAAAATCTATTCTAAGCTTTGATTTATTGAATGATTAGAATTTAAGATAACTTTATTGCTCTTTAGTTTTGGGATAATTTTTTGCTGCAAAAAATAAAATCCTTATCTATTTTTCAGTTAATTTTCAAAAATAATTATCTTTGAAAAAAGAGAGAGAAATAAAGAGAATTGATAGGTATTTGGCAGAAATAGTTTGCAAGAGTATCAATAAACAAGAAAAAAAAATTCAGGGAAAAAAGTCTTATCCAAAAAATGAGGTTTTCTTAAGAATGAAAGCATTTATAATTCGGGAAATTTTTTTTTCGTTAAAAAAATAATTTTAAGAAAAGTTTTTTTTCTAAACACAAAAAAAAGTATACAATTCTTCTGAGATTTTGAATAAATTTAAATAAAAAACTACTCATGAAATCAATTTTGTGTATTATTTTTTTGCTTAATTTTAATGAAACATTTGTTGAAATTACGAGAAAATTACCGAAAAAAATAGTCATTCCTTTCATTAGTGTTTTTATTTTTGTAACAAAACTCAAAAGCAATTTATTAATTATTTAAATGAACGCCAAATAATGAGCCGAATATCGATATTAGTTTCAGTAAAATGGCTTTCAGTCTAATTATTGGCGAAATATTTTTAAACAAAAAACAAGTCATGAAAAGTACAGTATTTGAAAAAAAACTCCGATTTAGTGTTCGTGTGATATCAATCAGTGAACTTTTTCTAACAAAATAAAGACAACAAACAATAATAAACGCAATTATAATAAAATTCATAGAATTTATTGAATTAATAGATATATTTTTCTCCTTTAATAAGTACTTTCAAGTTTGCCCTAAGATGAGCAAGATTACATTGATTCTGTTAATGAAGGAAGTAGTTAACTTTATTGATAAAGATTCTGAGCAGGTACTTATCTGAATTAGTTCAATTTTCAAACATTAATTTGGTAATTTAGATACGAGTTACTTTTTTAGTGGTATCTTGGTGATTTCAGTGGAAGATTGTGTTTAGCACTCGAGTCAAGAAAAAACAATAAAGATAATACTCATTGAAATTTATTGCTAGATCATAATTATTAATTTTTCAGCTCATTTTCTTCAGACCAATATTCATGACGTGAAGTGTTGTATAGTTTTTAAATGTTTTACTCATTTGAATAAAGCGTTCATTTATTTGAATACTAACTAAAAGGCTATTAATTCTCAAAATTTCATAACTAATAGTGTTTTGACTCTCAAATAGAAAATATAATAATAGAAATACGAATTCATATTAAATATAAACAAAAGAAATACACATTTCGTGCAAAATATAAATGACTTAACAAATGATAGCATTAGATTGTAATCGTTATTACAGTTATTTGATTAAAAGGTGTGCTGTGTTTGTGTGCGTTTGTGTGATCCCATTATTGGCCGACCATTCACTCAGCCTTCAAATTGCAATGAGCAAGTCTATAATAATTACGTGTAGAATTTAGCTTGATCATTATTTATTTAGTCATATGTTTGGTTTTGACATGATAAATTCCTAAACATTCTTTTGTGTAAATTATTAAATGGTAAGACTGTGCTAGTATATAATTAATCTTGCATGTTTTATATATAAGAATATAATATTTATAAATATAAGCATGAAACAATTTTAGTTAATAGTTTAATTGATTGAATCAATAATTTATTTCCTTATTCAATGTGTGGGTCTCTCAGCACAGAATCAAGTGTTAGCACAGAATGAGAAATGAAATGTAATGAAATTCTACACTAATTCTAACGAATTATATGTCAAAAACCGATAATAACTTAATATCAAGAATTAGTGAATACTATCGAAAAGACTTTATTCTGAGTTAAATGTAATTACTATCGAAAATAATAGTAAACAACATTTGAAACAAAGTTATTAAAAGCAGAGTTAGTGAGAGATAACATCACATAATAATAATAATAAACGTAATAACACTTAAGAAATAATGATTAGGAAAAACGTATTTCTTAAGAATCAAAATTATCGTCTATTAAGAAGCCTAATACCAATCCATAATACCTGTGCTCTGAACGCCAATCAATGGTTAGCCCTGAGGGTCGTAAACAACATTTGTCTATATATTGGAGAGAGAGAGAAAAACGACCACATTTACATATTTATGCGTTTAAACTCAACATTGAATTTGTATTAAAAGCTAATATAAGAGCGGAATAACTATTGAATAGAAGAGAAAAACAAATTACCCCTCATTTGTATTTAACAACACAAGAGATGTATATATTTTTTTGAGTTTTAAATTTTTATTGAGCCATAAAAGTGAAGCAAATCTCAAATTAAGACATCGTTTAATAGCCATCCGTGGATTGAAATTATCCAATGAGTTGTCGGTCTCTTCCCTTTCCTCTAACACACAGGCAATGACTCAGAGGAACAGCAATTTTTCTTATTTTTTTGTGACTTTTATTTCAGACTTACAGCAAATTTATCCCAACTTTTATTGTAATAATACTTAAAGTTATGGCCGTAGAAATTGTGTGCATTAAAATTATGATGACTTTACACACAATCCATATTAAAAAACTCTCTCCCAATAGGATATACTTTAGCCGATGATTATAGTAATAATTTTCAACTTTTTTGCCCTCAAATAATACTGTTCTTTAAAAATAAGACTCTTCACTGATTTAGTTATTATATAATTTAATAATTTAGACTCAAATAAATTGGTATTAAGTATTGGTTTTAAAATTCATTAATTTTCTCTCTCTCTCTCTCTCTCTCTCTCTCTCTCTCTCTCTCTCTCTCCCTCTCCGCGAAATTGCTAGTATTCTTTAGACCATTAGATAGGAAAGTATGTAAAAGCATTTTTTTGGACCAAAAAACAAGAAAATTAATACCATATAAGAAGATATAAATAAGAAATAAGTTTAATCTGGAAAAGAATTCTCTACTAAAAGCTGTAGTTAAATGTTTTAAAAACATAGACTCAATTTAGTGAAACACTTTTAGTGTTGAGTTGAAAGAAATAATAATAATAATAAAAAGAGTAAAATAAGTTTTATTAATCAGAATCCAGGATCTGATGCCTCAGTTATTTGAATCTCTTATATAATTTAATGGCCGAACAAAAAAAAGAGATGAAACAGAAATTTATATAAATTATATCGCATTTAAGGCATTGAAATACACATCAATTTATGTTTTAATGTTTGCATCATTTTTTGATCATTAAATTAATACTTTTTTCAAACAATCATTGGCTCTGATTTTCATTATATTTAGTTTTTGTTTTGTTAAAATAGCGGCACATTTTACACAAAAATCATACCATTATTTAAGGATTTATCACTTTTTTCATAAAATCTTAATCATTGGTTTACTATAATATCTTAATTTTGGACTCAAGGATTACCATTAAAAAGATCAAGGTGTGCTTAATATTCACTTTTGAAGAAAATTTTGCTTTTATTACTATTTATGCACTAAATTCTGGATTAAATCAATTAAATATAAAAATATTTTTTTTCCAATATATACACAAACATCAAAAAAGATCTAGATAAATGTTTCGATAAATATTTCAAATACATTATCTTGTTCATATTTTAAGAGTATGTGTTGTTATCAATAATTTTTTAATTACACTTTTTGTGAGGAGAGAGAGAGAGAGAGAGAGAGAGAGAGAGAGAGAGAGAGAGAAAGAAAGAGGAGGTGTCTGGAATGTAAGAAAAAGTTGCAAGATAAAATAGGTAATAAATTTAAAATTTTGAAAATAAATTTCACTAAAAAAACATATCTTTGTAAGAGAAGGAGAGATAGGAATCGATGAATAAAAGTCAATAAAATGTGAAAGTCATAAAATAACTCTTATATGTATGGCATTTAAAAAAGATAATCTCATTCTGTGAGCACTGGAATCGCCCGAAACCAATAATAAAATAATAAACGCCTTCATCTCACGCATCAATTTTTGCTTAATTTGTCGATAAAAAATACCAGTGATTGCACTGAAAGAGGTTGTGCTCAACATTACTTAATAGTAGAAATAGAAGAGAGACTCTTAAATGATGTGTACTTCTCATTAGGTTTTCATATTTCTCTCTAATAAGGGCTCAAAATTCATGTTTTGATTATTTTTTAATTATGAGATAAAATCACTAAAACTTAATTGAAGTTAAGAATGCGATTACTTTTTAATAATAACTTATTACTAGTTATTAGTTGCCATTAATTAATATATATTTGCGAAATAATAACTCCAAAGGGTATTTGAACAAGGGCAAATACCAAGAGCTATTAACTTATTAAAACCATTCGCTTCTAATTAACTAAAATAAAGGACAGAATATTTGTTTCAAATTAATTAACAAATATTTTAGTGATAAATATGTCTGAAATCTAAGAAAAATATTCTTTTAAAGATTATAACTTTATTTAAGGTCATTTAATTTAGCTAGCACAGCTTAAATATTATGTTAATTATTGCCATAAAAATACCTTTCATTTTTGAAGGCAATTTTATAAACTTGTTAAGTTTATTATTAGAAATATTTAATGGAATTTCAATGTTTTGTTTAAAAAGTATTTACTTTTAATAACTTTATTAATATTATTCATAAAATCATTAGAATTGTAATAAATTCAAGAAATATCCAGAAATTTGAAAGAAAGTGTCTTGCTTATTTTTATTTCACGAAGAAAAACATTAGAAAATAATTTCCAAAAAAATAAAATAAACTCAAAATTCAATTAACAATTCAACGAACCGTTCGTTGAATATTCATATCGTAAGCCATTCATAGATAAGTCGTTTTGTATTTTGTGCTCATTTTTTGTTGACTCGAAAATAATAAAAACACATTTCTCTGAGAATATTAATATTAGTTATTTTAAATGTTCATTCGTTAAACAAATTTCAAGTACTTATCAATTAATTTGAAATTAAGTGAACAAAATTAAAAAACGTGACTTAAATCGAGTGAAAAAAAACTCTTTTTTAATGAAAATCCAATCGTTTTCTCTGCTGTCATACGAATTAAGTCAATTAAGATGAATGAATGAATTGATTTTTTATTTCATATTTTTCTCTCTCTTTTAAATCATTGAACGAAAAATATTTTTATTCAAAATTATTATTAAAAATTTTTGGCGAACACTCCTCTCATTTAATAATTATCTCATTTAGTGTTTGTGATGTGCAAGGGCTAATACTTGCATGTTTAAACTTTATTTGATTTAACTTGTTTAGCTTTGTATATCTTTGGGTATATTTATCATGTTAATTTTGTTCGATATTTGTTTATCTTGGTTAAAGTTTTAAATTCATCAATTTTTGTCATTAATTAATATTTAGCTTGGTAATAGCAAGTTCGTATCTAAGCCAGTCACGTTAGTTTAATTTTAATCAAGCTAGATATTTTGTGTTGAAATAATGAAAATTAATGCTCGAGGATATTTTTAAAGCATGTAATTTTTCGCGAAAATTACCACAATCTAATAATTTCAAATAAGTTACCTTGCACATCCCAATTAGTTTAATATAATCAAATACAAGCAAATAATCACTTTTGTCTTAAACGTTCCGATAATTACATATTTGAGTAAAATGATTGTGGATTTCATTATTGATTGATAACTTTTCTTTAGTAAAAAAGAGAACAATAAAATTGATGTTTCATTAGAAAATGTGTTCACTTTATTTCAAGGCTTTTCATAAAGTAATACAATAATAATAAACGAATTGTTTCTCAATTGATATAAAAGTATATCTTTTAGTAAATCAAAGAATTTATTTTCAAATCAATTCTATTATTTATGGCTCGACTTTGAAACATATAATTGAATTTAAATTATACTTAATTATATTTTTCTCACTTATTAAAGGGTTAAAAACGTGCATGATACTTCAATTGGATATTGAGCAATATTATTTTATTCTTCTTCAACACAAAAACTATCCTGATTCCTTTTTAGCTCCAGGATATTTACACAGAATTCTTGAAAAATTGTCATATTTTGTGAATAAATTAAATTAATTAACAATAATTAAATTTTTTTAATAAACAAAAATTAAGCAAGTTCATAATATAATTCCAAGAGTCACTATTTGCACATAATTAAGGAATCGCTGAATCTTTTCAAAGAGTGACTCAGAATAAAAATATCCATTAAATGAATCATTAAAACCATTTTTTCCACTTAAAAAAAACTCAATTTAAACACTTAAGAGAACGATAGCCCTACCATTGAGGCATATTTTTATAGCCCAGGTATTATTTCGTTAATCATGATCTATTTGACCTTGACATCTTATTTAACACAATTATCGTTAACTCGAGAACTCTTTTAAAAAAATCTCTGGTCTCGTATTAATTAGAGATGAATTGAGTGCACAGGTATACCCATACCAACACTTCTTAAAAATATATATATATGGATAATTATCCAGCAATAATCACACTAGCAAGGTTGATAATAAGTTCATTCTAGATTTTTCCAACTAAATTCTTGTCTAAATGAGCTTTAATAATGATTAAGATCATTTTTGGCAATTTGCCTCTTCAAGATAATTAATATGAACTTGCCATTTAATGTGGCTCCACCTTGCACATCAATCAATTTGATGAAAAAGATTTAGCAAATATTGAATAATAACTTAATTATACGTCTATTGATAGGGTTTGTGACTAAACTGTTTGCTCAGCACTTAATATAAGAGCCATTTTTCACGTCTCTGTCCTTTAATGACTCTTTTAAATGTTCATAACTCAAGAAAAAAGAGTTAAAACTTTTAAGTAGATTCTTGTCAATTAAGAATGTTTGTGATGGCTCAATTAATTTTATCTAGATCCTAAAAATGAATGACTCGTTTATCCCCTCAATTGCATAGAAATTGAGGAAATGTTTTGCCTAAAAAAGAAATAAAAAGTGATTTAAAGAATCGTTTGTTAGCTATTTCTTTGCAAATATATTTATGGCTTTTATTGCAAAACTCAATAATTAAAGCACAGAATAATTTTAGATAACAACAAAAACAGACGACTAACTATTAATCCATAATTTTCTGTTATTACTGGCAATAAATATCCGGTAAATAAAGTGATTTCATATTATTTTTTTGCTGAATATTTTCACAATAAATGTCAGACTAAAAGCGAAAGCAAACGATAAGATAGAAATAAACAAATGACTGCTTATAATGGCTTCCAATTCATAGACTAAATGATAGATAATGTGAATCACAGCACAGAATACCATTACCAATGAATTACCTGATAGTGAAGACAATGGGAGGAATACTGTTAATGATTGTCAACTTATTAGGATTCACATGAATTTAACCAAGCTCATATTTATTATTTCACAGAAACGTGATATAATCAGTTCAATGGAGTATATATTACTTTAAAGAGCACTTAAACACTCAAATTTGCAACATTATTCAATTGGATTCTTACCTAGATAAGATTAATAAATGGATGGTTAAAACTCAAATTTATTATACTATTTCTGAGGCAAATAATAGGAATTTTAAGCAGAATCCGTGTTCAATGAGTGCACTGGTATATGGGCACAGGTATTACTCATGTTTTCAATCAATTAATATATGATAATATGTATTGAAAATATAAAAACCATATTTCATTAAATAAGAGCACATTTACACCGAAATCAGTGGTGCATAAGAAGAGGGGTTTCCGACAAAATCCAATCATATATTTCTCATTATTTATTCATTAATATTAGTGTTTTAAAAGGCATTTCTCTAAAAAACATTAGACTTTTTTGATAACAAAAAGAGAGTAAAATTGTGAATCCATTTGTTGTTTCAAAACTATTGCTTTTCTGTTGTTTTCCGTCTGTTTTTGTTGTTCTTTTGCTAATAATTTAGGATTTGTTTCTCTCCTTTGGTTTCGCCGTAAATGACATTTGAATGGTTCGTATTTGTGGCTCAAATACGAGTACTTTTCACTACTTTTACTGTAATTCACTTTGAGTTTAGTGTTTCACTTGTTTTATGTTTCGGATAATTTACTAAATGTTTCAAAAAATATTATTCTTAAGACACTTGAAAAAAGAGTGGTTCACATCAGCATAACATCACTTGTGTTTGTCATTAGAGAGAGAAATAGAGAGTTGAGCCCAAACAGGAGTCAAATTGATCCTAAAAATGGTTCAATATATTGCAGGACTCATTAAATGTAAGCACAATTAACATAATTAGTGCTGAAAATTTGCATAATTAGCGTTAAATTGAATTACATTTAACGCAATAACTGGCTCTCAATTGCAAGAGTAAATTAGTGTCAAAATGGAATCTGAAAATTGGATTACAATCTGTTTTAACAATTCGTTTCTCCATTTAATTAATAGTTGAGACATAAAACTATTGCCTTTTTGTGATAATCCTATTTACGTTTCAAATGTTTTTCCCATTACTTTCCAAAAGAGAATTCACTTTTGGAATAGTTTTGCAAAAGTTTTATAAAATTAGTGCTAATATTCTATAATTATTATACGTTTTCTTATTAAATGAGCTCAACATTTGTCTATAATTATAAATTAGTTCGACATTTATTTTTAAAAGCATTTCCAAAACAGAAGGGAAGGGTTCAAACAAATGGATTTCTAGTTGAAAAAGAACTACTCTTTTCCATTGATGTTCAAAATAGGGTTCACTTTAAGGGGGAGTTTTGACAAAATTATATGTTTTTTTAAAGAGAAAACTTAACTAAATTTCTAAACAAACCGACACTAATTACTTACTTAAACCAAATGTTAGAGATGTGCCCCCCTTTTGGCCATCACTGAGTTGTGTTAATATTATTCACTAATAGTTTTCTATTAATGGATGAAAATAATTATAGTTTAGAAAAAGCGAAAGTATTTCCAAATTATAATCGTTTGTAAAGAAATTGTAATTTTCTTATGAAAAAAGAAAACTTCATTTTTGGCGATTAGTCAGAGAACAGCATAAAATGCCTTTAAAGAGAAGAGTGTGTGCACTCATATTGCACTGAATGTTAGCTTATGTTAGACACTCATATAAATATGCCGGTCATAGGAGCGAAGGTCATATGGCTATAGATTTGGTCGGGTGGCTATTCAGTGGTGGTCCCCAAAGTCTGTTCCCCTGAGGAATGTTTTAACAGTTTCTGTAACCAAACGGATCATTGATTTAACGAATTGATTCTGTGTTTAAGATGAGGGCCAAGAGGTTAAACCATTGCATGTCTTGTTAAGGGAAGACAAGTCGTCGAGAGTAAGGTTTTGCCCAAAAAAATTGTTGCCTAAAGTTGTGGCACATTATCTGCCAAATGAATGAGAGATCTGTGAAATGGTTGTTCTTGGCTTCAGTACCACACCATTGATCTCCTGCTGACTATCGGCGCCAATCATATAGTAATGTGATTGTGATATACTTCTTAACACCACTTATACACACTATTCAGTGGATAACACTTGAGCTCAAGCACTGGATTTATTGTTTTTCAATACAATTCGTGGTTTGTTTTGCACTCAAAGTTCAGATAAACAGTCTTTGACTCTGATTTTCACTCTTGTCTTACACTTATTTCGATTAACTCTGTTTTCATTTCAAAGTCAATGATTTACTTTTTTTTGAAGTCTTTTTATGGACAATCAATAGAGAGCTAATCGATCATCACTACTATTATGAAGTCCATTACCAATGAAGCCATTCCTATGTCCAACAGTGAGTGTGTGTCAAAAATTGACTCAAGAATTGGTAAAAAACGATTCAATAGATTTAATCCGATTTTGAAAACATCTTTAATCATAATATTTCTGAAATCTATTCCTTAGGAAACAATTTAATCACTATTAGTCTCTGTTATGGCTCGTGTAGTACATGTGCTCTACAACTTCCACTCACTATTCATTGATTACCAGACCCTCCACTTCTGTTCAGAAATAGTTTTTTAGTTAATCGATAAAAATCTTTGAGTGAATCCACAGGTCTTAACATAATTAAAGTGTTTTTTTTATTTCAAAACTTAAAGTGCTTTCAGTTCCCAATTATTACATTTAATTTCAAGACCTGACCACCACTTTTAAGGGCTTAAACGGTTTGAGCCGTTGTTTAGTCAAACACTAACTCTTCAAATGTGATTATCCCTGTTTTCAAACTCATAACTCAATGGCAAAACACTTATAAATTGATGGCTCAGACAACTGCCCACACAAATAACCAGCAGAAATAGAAGCGAGAGAAGAGAGAGAGAGAGAGAGAGAGAGAGAGAGAGAGAGAGAGAGAGAGAGAGAGAGAGATAGCA